>BQNB010016020.1:4628-49610 GCA_026074375.1 Tanacetum coccineum
GCAGAAAAATTAGTCATTTGGGGAGTTCGAGTGAAGGGAAATGCTAACCTGAATTTTGAAAAACCCTAAAAAGGAAGAAAATGATGTGCGAACGTATGCTAAAGATGAAAAGCTTGAAGAAATCAACAATGGTGGAAAGTAGAGTTGTGGAAAAGGAAACTGTAAAAAAACAAAGGGGTATTTATACCCTTGGTATATTTATACCTACCCACAGCCAGATGATGCCACGTGTAATCAACTCATCTGATCAACGATTGAGTTTCTCCTAGGGAGCAGTTAAAACAATTGTAAATACGTCACACCAGTCAGAAAATAAAAAGACAACGTCGGTCCACGTCACCTAAACGCCACCAACTTGGTAAGGAAGCTTTGCGGAGAAGACATGTGACCACAGAGAGCGGCAAACCATACTAACGAAACCGGAGTCTAGCATTAATCACCGCATGTAGGACATGGTCCGCAAGCAATATCATACTAGACTGGGGGGACTTGATGATGTATAGTAGGCATACCAAGCCTCCGGGCTTTGGCCACACTATCACTTGGGCTTCTGGGCCCAACTTAGCAGTCATGGGCCGAAACTAAACCCAATCCTGCATTGGTTATGGCCCGGACACAGCAAAAATGGACGCGGACCTAACTATAGGATACTTCCGTCCACAGAAAGCACACGCGTCCGTACACACGGTTATTACGGAACCTTGCCTGACAAGGGACCCACTCTGGCCACTAACTAAACAAACAAAATATTAGGAAACCCTAATATTTCATTCGCTTGTAAAAAGGGACCTTCTGACACAATGAACAATATGATTTTCTCACTCTACATACACATACTTTCTCCCTCTATATGTTTACTTACTCTCACGCCGGAGTCTAATCGTAGGGTCTGTCCCCACGGTAAGGCTAACGGTTTATTTGATTGTGCAGGAAATCATCACTTCTCTTGCTTTAGTACAAGATTTAACGCTCAAATCATTCGGGAACTCAACCCGACGTATAATTTGAGTCCTATTCTAACCCCTACTCTAATTTTGTACTAACAGATGGCATAGTGTAATGGATTGTAGTGCTGCTAGATCATTCGTTAATTAAATAGTCGTGCCTTTCTGAACACACAGTTTAATAACCATGATGGTGAGCCACTTAACATTTATCACTACTACAAAAACAGCTTTTACCCACAGACTTTTCCCACGGAAAAAATCTTGTGTGAAATTTCCCACGGAATACCCACAAATTACCCACCGAATTGGTGTAAATTGTTGACCAAGTTTTCGTGTGAAATCCGTGGCAAATTTCCCACAGATTTTACTCTACGGCAACGAGACCGAAAAAAATCAAAGAAATCATGAAGATTTGCATTACTCCGAATCCAAGACGCCAACCGCCAAAATAGAGCCAAAAAGGAGGCATGGGAATAGGCGATCCCGAAGCCCGTCACCGGTCGCTAGTGTCTTCAAAAGACTCAAACAAAATAGACCTCCTTCACCTAGGCCCAGGCCGCGGAAGGAGGGTGGTGTGTTCAATAGGTTGGGAGGAAAAGAACAAAGTGAATCTGCACGTTCTGACAGCCGCCATCAGGGTTCCCACAAAAAGGATACTGAGTTGCAACCAAGAAAGCATCATTATAGGGGCACGTCGTCCCGAGAAACGGGCGGACATTCGAAGACTAAAGACAGTGAGGGAGGTCATTGGAAGTCCAAATCAAGAAGACACAGTGTCCAAACCCCAACAAGAGGATCTCCTCACTGGACGGTGAGGAAAGAAACCCTTCACACCTCGATCTGGCATTTTTAATTTCCAAGGACAAGGATCCAAGCACGTCAAGACATATATGGAAGCGGGAATCCGAAGATCATTAAACTATTCCAGCAGCGGCCAAAGAAAGAGAAGTGGGCAATGCCAACATGGTGTTACATGTTCAACTCAACGCTCACTGAAAACCCTAGAGTCTGGTTCGACAAACTCCCAAGGGAATCCATTGACAGCTATAAAGATTTGAGAATAGCATTTAGGGAAAATTATCTCCAACAAACAAAACACATCAAGGATCCGGTAGAGATACATCATATCAAGCAAAGAGATGGAGAATCCACGGAGGACTTTATGGAAATATACAAAGCAGAAATCCTGGATGTGGAAGGAGCGCCGGAATGCATGAAGATCTCCGGATTTATGCATGGTATATGTAACAATTCGTATTTTTGATCAATGAACGACGTCATTTAATTCACTATTTTTTTTTCTCGTACGCGTTTGCTTTTAATTTTAATTATTACGTTAAATCACGTAAACTAAGAATCACCAATCAACGTAAACGGGCACCAAACGAATTAAAGTTTTCGTCAATAAAGCAATATATTATTTTTACTAAAGTAATAATTTACTTATTATGTTTTATTTTTATTGGTTACGTAAATTGGTTACGTTTCGCGATAAATTAAGTTTAGGCATTCCCGGAACCACAAAAATATTTCTACGCTTCAACAAATACCCACTTTTATACCCAATACTCAAAAATCACAAAAATATATCATACATATGCATGTATAACCGGATATATAGAGATGGATACAAAAATATCTAGTTTAAAAACACCACTCCTTATTTTCATGAGATTATGTCTCATTTAGGGAACCAACAACCCTTAGTCTCCAAGATTTTGACCAAAGACCAAGACAAGGACTTCCTTAAGACCCTCATGTTTCTTCTGACTAGTCTAAGCTATATAAATACAAGTACAAAGATAATACATAACATGTCCATATCCATAGTGTGAAAAAACCAAAAACACTCTCCTTTTTCCCCTCTTTAAGCACATGGGCAAGGGGCAAAAAACTAACACTCCTTTACAAAAATCCATACTTGATTTTAACTAGACCAAACAAGTTATTCACACATCATTTCCTAAGATATAATAAATGTCTTGAAGCATTGGTTAAGCAATTTGCAAGTGTAAACAAGAATTTCAAAAGATAAAGTTTTCCTTTAGAAAACAGGGTTTCCTAAGTCTTGCAAGCTTTGATTTTTTAATCTATACAAGGTTTAGATTGTGTAGGTTATCATCATCATTCATCCACTAAGGTTACCTAAAACCTTTATCTTTTTATTTTCATATTTATATAGCATAGGATGTTTTAATATAGCTAAATCACCACTTGGGACTTTTAAACATGTAAAAAATAGTTTTCCCTTGTGATTATCAATTTGTACACTGTCATATGATATAGTTTGGTAATATCATGATATAATAGGAATTATAAGTGAAGTAACATGTTGGTTAAGGTAAACTGTATATGATACAAATTAGGGTTTAAGGATTACTTACGAAAAAATTATGATTTTATGTAAAAGTTATGAACATAATAATCTTGAACAAATAGACAAATCATGGACCTAAGGAGCATTACTAGATGTATAAGATAGTATAGTTAAGAGTATTAAGAACTTGAGGAAATTTACTTAGTTGAAAAGATATAAAACAAGATAAATACATAAGTATAATATATGTATCATAAGGGAGGGGGGCTGTTTGATTCGAAATCCAAACAGTGGGTTTTTAGAATAATAAAAATAATACACCTCATGACGATTCCAAAAAGATAAGAAACTCGAAAAACGGATTAATAACGAGAAAGATACGATATAAATACGATTTACGTTAATACCGGTTTTATAAAATACACTTTATAAAGCAAGTTATAAAATAGCTCAAAAACAGAAAAAGTTTAGTATTTTTCACAGATTGTACATATTTTAGGATTCCAAAATGATAAGAATCTAATTTTCAATTAATAACGAATGAGTTATGAATTTCGCGAGTTACGATAATTTAATACTTTTAAAAAAGTATTTTTATAAAAGTTACTATTCAAGACAGAAACTTTATTTTTGTAAACCACATAAACAATAGGATATTCAATAACAAGAAAGTACTACGAAAGAAATCGCACTAAAACAGAGCTATAACGAATAAAATACAACGTTTACGGGTTTTACGATAACTAAAACTATAAAAATAACTTTATAACTGGTGTAAACAGTAAAAAGTACAGTTCACCAGTAGGTCCAAATTATGAAAATGTCAAATTATGATAACTCGTCCTAATACGAAAGCGTGAGCATAAGAAACGTTAAAATCGGGCTTAAACGCGAAAGTTACGTAGTTTTTACTACAACGGTAATATATAGAACGTTTTAACTTGTTAAACACAAATTTTACAAAACAATTAGACGGTGATATACCTAATAGAATTATATTGGTTTTAGTTAAGCAAAGTACTATATTACTAGGGAGTTTCATAATGAGGCCTCTTCGGGGTGGCGTATCGACGAGTTGTTGGATTTACGATTTAAAGGTACCTAACCTCCTCATCAAGTCACTACATGACCCTCTTCATTATTAAAGCCCGAACCGATAGTATGGAAGAGCTATACGACCATAAATAATCAAAAGTGTTTTAGTACTATACGACCTATATTGGATTAGGTTGCCTTCGGATTCCTTCGTGACGCATTTTCTATTGTGAATACTTGTTGATTATCATTTACTCGAGGTGAGTTCGTAGCCCCTTTTTCTACTACTTGCTTTATTAAATACGGGGGAGATTACATCTTGATTCATTGGACATCAAGGTGTTTTCAAAACTGTAAGCTATTTTCCTGAATTAACATATTGCCTAATTACCAATTGCCATTTAAGTCCCCTTTATCATGAACCGTTAAATACCTGTTGGGTATACGCTAGTGTTATGGATAGATCTATCGGACTGACCCATCCCGTCTAGCTTTGGATTCTAGTTGACCATTGACGCAATTAACATTTGATAAAATTCGTAGATGTTGGACAGACATCTGATTGAGAAAATTCGTAGGATTGTTTTTGTAACACAGTATCCGTTTTGGGCACAAACCTCGAGTCTGGTTTGATTAACAGTTTTCATTATGTTAAGGTTCGTGTCATGAGCTTAGGCAATAATACATGTTTTATACTATTGAATAGTGGTTTCATAGTCTACTATTACTTCGATCTTGTGGTCCACGCTATTTCCTGATAAACCTATGAATTCACTCAACAATTTTGTTGACGTTTTAGCATGTTTTTAATCTCAGTGCTGTGCATAAGCTGGATGGGAGCCGTGACGGATAACTATTAAGGATTCTGATTCCTTAAATACAATAGAAACATTGTCTTATAAAATCTTAATGACATATTTTATCAAAACTATGGGACCTAACGTGAAAACTCTGATCTTTTGTAATGACATTGAATGAATCTTATTTTTAACGTCCATTTAAGGTCGTTTTCTATATCTTGATTTTTGTACTTTGACATAGCACCCCATTATTACCTTTCTGCTGCGACCTGATTTTGGGGGTGTTACAGTATAACCCACCCCGAGCTGATCAAGCGTTTATACGAGAAAATTTCCGACTCAATGGACGAAATGTACAGGGTAATTACGTCTTTTCTGCAAGGGGAAGTTGCCGCATTCAGTCATAGTCGGAAAAAAAATCACCCGCGCCGTGGAAACAGCCAGAAGGAGGAAACAAGCCAAATTTTAAGAAGGGTTTAAAAATAATCAAATATCGGATCGGAAGCCATATAGGTTTTCACTCCTTACGATAACCCCGAAAGAAATTTTCGCTATAGAAAAAGGAAAATTCAAGGCTCCGCCACCAATGGTAACTCCTGCGGAAAAAAGGGATCCAAACATGTACTGTGAATTCCACGGAGATACGGGGCACAGCACGGACGAAAGCATGCACTTAGAAAGTGCAGATAGATGAGAATGATCAATTTCCGTGTAAGTTTCGCAGTTTCATCAAAGAATTAAAACAAAACGATAAGCCAAAGGCACCAAAGAAGGGGGAAACGGCCGGAAAGGATAAGCCCCTAGCCATCCTAATGATCCAACCATGGGAGAGGGTAGCCAAACAAAGGGTTACCCAGAGCTTCTCTCCGTAACAGTTAAAAAAAAAAAAAAATTCTCCTTTCCTACCTTTAGTACAAGACTAAACGAAGGACCAATGATCATCGAAGCTGAAATAGGAGGACACTTTGTGCACCGAATATACGTAAACGGTGGAGCATCCTCAGAAATCCTATATGAACATTGCTTCGTCAGGCTCCGGCCAGAAATAAGAAGCCAGATGGTCCCGGCCACCACACACCTCATTGGATTCAGCGGAGAAACCATTTGGCCGCTAGGACATATATCTTTGCTAGTAAAAATAGGTGACGAAGAGCATTCCACTTCCGCATGGATGAACTTCATGGTTATCAGGTCACCATCCCAACACAATGGAATAATAGGCAGGCCGGGTATAAGAAAAATCCGTGTCGTACCATCCACGACACATGGAATGTTGAAATTCCCAGTTGAGGGGGGAACAGTGACGTTACGAAGCAGCAGAGTCATTCCAATGGAATGTGCAATGATCTCCGGACCTAGCACACAACCCCCCATACCTAGCCAAGTGTTGGAGGAAAAGGTAAAAGTGGCCATTCATCCGGAGTACCCTGAGCAAACAATAGCCATAGGATCCACCCTAACAGAAAAGGGACGCGCGAAACTATGTGCTTTGCTCAGACAAAACCTGGATGTTTTTGCCTGGAGACCAGCAGATATGACGGGAGTCCCGCGGCATATAGCAGAGCACCGCCTAAATATCCGAGAAGGTTGCCTACCTATCAGACAAAAGAAAAGGGGGCAAGCACCGGAAAGGAATAAAGCAATCCAGGAAGAAGTGGAAAAACTGGTAGATGCCAGAATCATGAAAGAAGTCCATTATCACAGCTGGCTATCTAACCCGGTCATGGTCAAAAAACACGATGGGAGCTGGCGAATGTGTGTGGATTTCAAAAATCTAAACCAAGCATGTCCTAAGGATGGATATCCGCTGCCAGAGATAGATTGGAAAGTAGAATCTCTCTGCGGATACCCCTTCAAATGTTTCCTGGACGCATACAAGGGGTACCACCAAATCAAAATGGCTAAGGAGGACGAAGAAAAAACAGCATTCAATCACGAGCCAGGGGATATTCTGTTACTCAAAGATGCCTTCGCCTAAGAATTGTCGGGGCAACTTACCAACGCTTGGTAGACAGGGCATTCCAAAAGCAGATCGGACGCAACCTGGAAGTATATGTCGATGACTTGGTCATAAAAAGCCGCACGGAAGAAGAAATTATCCGAGATATAGAAGAAACATTCAAAACCCTCCGGCAAATAAACATGAAGCTAAATCCAAAAAAATGCACCTTTGGGATGCAGGAAGGGATGTTCTTGGGCTACAAAGTAAACGCCGACTGACTGAAAGTATGTCTAGACAAGGGAGACGCGGTCCTTAGTTTGCCATCTCCGAGATGCCTTAAGGACGTGCAAAAATTGAATGGGAAACTAGCAAGCTTAAATAGGTTTCTGTCAAAGTCAGCTGAAAAATCACTACCTTTCTTCAAAACCCTGAAGAAATGCACAAAGAAGGGTGATTTCCAATGGACTCAGGAAGCCGAAGTAGCCTGCAAACAGATGAAGAAACTCATAGCGAAACTCAATGCTGACAGGCCAACAAAGGCAAAAATAGAGGAGCTAATCATGTACCTAGCCGCGACCAAGGAAGCTATCAGCGCAGTCTTAATGACCGAAAGGGGAGGCAAGCAATTGCCAGTGTACTTTGTGAGCCGTGCCCTACGAGGGCCGGAGATCAACTACACCTCCATGGAAAAATTGGTATTAGCCTTGCTCAGCGCAAGCAGACGGCTAAAAAGGTACTTCCAGGCACATACAATTGTTGTAATTATGGATCAGCCGATAAAGCAATTATTGTCAAAATCAGAAATCAGCGGGAGGATGCTAAAGTGGAAATTTGAGCTAGAAGGATATGACATCCAATACAGGCCAAGGACATCGATCAAAGGACAAATATTGGCAGATTTTATCGTAGAGCGACCGGATGAAGAATCCCCGGACAAACTCATGGCAGAGCTAGAAGAATTACCGGAACCATGGACTTGTTACAATGGGTCCATCCGTATAGATTGGTTCTGGATCCGGGCTGAATATTGACAATTCCAGAAGGAGTATGAATTCACGTACGCCATGAGTTTAGGTTTGAGGCTACCAACAAGAAGTTGAGTATGAAGCCATTACTACCGGTCTCGATCGCAGAACAAATGGTCATAAAAAATTTCATTAAGCAAATGTCGACTCTCGCCTTGTACAAACCAGTCAATGGCCTCTTACGTATCAAAGATCAGGAACGTTTCAGTACTTGAAAAAGTACAAACGCTCGCAAGTAACTTCAAGGAATTCTCTATCAAACAAGTACCGCGGAGCGAGAACAAGAAGGCGGATGCCCTAAGCAAGATTGCATCTACAAGCTTCGCACACCTCAGTAAGCAAGTACTTGTGGAGGAATTAAAGGAAAAGTCTATACATGAGAAGGAGGTCCTCGCTATAGTGGAGGAGGAAGGGCAAACATGGATGACACCCATATGCGAATACCTTACAAAGGAAATCCTTCCGGAAGACAAAAAGAAAGCAAGGGTGGTACGTCGCAAGGCATCCCGGTACACCATGATCAATGGAACTTTATACAAGAAATCTTTCTTGGGACCGTGGCTCCGGTGCGTCGGACCACTTCAAGCAAACTACGTCCTTAGAGAAATACACGAAGGATCCTGTAGCATGCACTCCGGTCCTAGATCCGTGGTCGCCAAGGCCATCCGGACGGGATATTACTGGCCAACAATGCACACGGATGCGCGGAAACTAATAAGGGAATGCAATGACTGCCAAGTCCATCGTCCCATTCTGAGAAATCCACAACAAAACTTAACCCCCATTACGTCTCCGTGGCCATTCTATAAATGGGGGATCGACATAGTCGGACCCTTCCCGGAGGGACCAGACAAATTCAAGTTCTTGATCGTAGCTATTGACTACTTCACCAAATGGATTAAAGCAAAGCCTGTTGCGACTATCATGGGCAATCAAGTGAAGAAGTTCGTATGGGACAACATTGTTTGCAGATTTAGCCTACTAGGGAAAATAGTATCGGATAATGAAAAGCAGTTCCGTGATAACCCATTCAAGGACTGGTGCGAAAAACTATGTATCCGCCAGTGTTTTGCCTCCGTGAAGCACCCACAAGCAAATGGCTTGGTCGAAAGAGCAAACAGGAGTACAAAGTGAGTGGGGAGTATGTAGGTTAGGACTGGGAAAGAAGGAATCAAAGTTCGATTGGATGAAAGAAGCAGGGATTGGATAGGAGAACTCTCACACGTCCTATAGGCACATCGCGCCATGATAAAATCAAACAATAGAGAGACACCGTTTTCACTAACATACGGCACGGAAGCAGTCATACCAGCAGAGATAGGCATGCCAACACTCCGGACTGCGGAAGTAGACCTAACGAAGAATGACGAAGCCTTGGAGATAAACTTGGACCTCATAAAAGAAAAAAGAGAACAAGCAGCAATTCAAGAGGCAAAAAGTAAAGCTAAGATGGAAAAGTACTACAACTCTAAAGTCCGAAGCACAAGCTTCAGGCCGGGGGACATGGTCTACCATAGCAATGATGCAAGCCACGCCAAGGACGGAGGAAAACTTGGCCCTAAATGGGAAGGACCATATGAAGTTACGGAGTCATTAGGAGAGGGAGCCTACAAGCTTAAGGATCACAAAGGAAATGAACTTCCGCGAACATGGAACATTTGTAATCACAGAAATGTATATCATAAAGTGTAAGCACCCGTCCGGCACGTATGATGCTCCAGGGCAATATTTCAATTTTCTTTATCTTGTAATGTTTTTTGAATATTAATGAAAAGTGAGGATTAGCTACCCTCACAAGTTTAAGTCTTAAAATTATTTTCGCTTTACAAAGATATGTCAATTGTTAAGACGCGCACGCAAGGAGCCACGCTCCGTAATTACATTATTTCGTATAATAAAGATTGAGCAACCTCAAAATTAGCTTAGGTGTGTAAGAGGTATTGCAAACCCGGCACCGAGAGAATAACCCACAAATATTCACAAGACTATCTATTACGAACGTACAACAGTAATAATAAAAAGGTAGCAACATTATATAACCTGTGAAAAACATCCTCGTTATAAGACGGACACACAGCAACCCACATCAAAACATTGTCTAGACTGATAGACTAGGCACCTGCAATAAAAAGTCCAACACACGACCGCGTAAAAAGCAAATATACAATTACATACAGCCGCAAACAGAAATAGCCACACACGGCCACGGCATAACAAAAGAGAAAAAATCTAAGTGTTCATAATACAACTAGCCACCACAGCAGACCACATACGGTCATGGCATGAAGATAAAACTAAAAATGACAACACTCAAGCTTGGGGACGGCAACAACACTCCCCAAGGCCTCGTCCGTGTCTTCTTCAGTATAGTCCTCAACAGAAAGAGGGGTCGCAAAAGTATTGGCTTCACCCACCCAAGTCTGGGAAGACAGAGGCGCGAAAACTATCTCCATCATTAGTTGGCGAAGAGCCGCGGCCATCTTCTTGGCTCCCTCAGCACGAGCATGGACATTCATCAAAGCAAAGGATAGGGAGGTCTCCCCGACGCCTGTTTTATCACCAGCATGATGAATGGGAACCGAAAGCTGCTCAATGCATGGTCGTAAATAAGCAGCTTCCGGAAGTCCAGCAAGAGGTCCGTCCAGCAAAAAACAATCCAAAACCTCATCCATCACGGCATCCTTCTTGGACTTCAGCAAATCCACCAAGGGGAAGCTTGCGTCTTCAAGAGCCTTCACCTGCGAGCAACATAAACTTGCGTCTCGCACCTCTGATTTTAAGCATCAATCCATGGAAAGACTTCTCTCGGCGACCCCATGCTCATGACAGCCACCAAGCTTCCTGCAAGACTCTTATGTTAAGTTTGAACATTTTTATCATCATCTATTATCTATTTATATTTTTTTATTTTTTAATAACATAGCGAACATTATTTCTTTCTAAACGTTATTGTTATACGAACAGGAAAAAAAATAAGACGAGAAATAATCATATAAATAAATAAAAAAGGAAACAAAGGCAGAAAAAAGAATGTATAAGATAACTAGAAAAGAAAGAAAGAAAAAAAGAAGTAAAAGTTAAAACACATTAAGAGGTAATAAGACATCCCCTCCCCATCTTGTTGGGTAAGAGGTTTCAGACCGCCTCTGAACGAAAATAAAAAAACAAACGCACTGAATGACCAAAATGTCTGACCGCGTCTGAACGAGACAGATTAAGAGGCTGTTAAGAGGTATTTTTTAAAAAACAAACACCACCTAAGAGAGAAAACTAAGTTTGCGCTGACGTGACGGTGTCCTCTACGGTCACCACTACATTCGGTCTAATGGATTTATACACACCGTTGATGAAGGGCCCCACAACACCACATGACAAATATTACATGACAAATATTACATCAGAAATCTAGCTATTACATATTTACATTCATGGGCACACACTCGGTTAAAGGTAGATTTCCTTCTGATCATATAATTCCAACCCCACACCAACCATGTCCCATTTCCTTTAGGGATGGCGCGTGTGGCAATGAGAACGGGTATTTATAACCCGTCACTTGCATCTGTGATTTTTTTTTTGTTCGTCACCTGTTTTGAGATACAAATTTTTTCTCATGCCGACGCTTGCGGGTACCTATTCTCCACAAGTAAACTCGTGGCTTTCGAAACGTATATTTACAACGTGTTTTCGGATGTATTGAAAGTCAAACTTGATTAGATGGTGCATAAGTTACGACATATTGATAAATATGCACACAATTAATCAACTATCCACTAATTGTATATTACTAATAGCATTAACACATAAAAAAGTATAAATTCTACTTTTTTGACTCATGAATTATTACTTAAAAATAGTGGTTACCTGTGCATTAAAACTGAAATACCAAGTATGGAAAAAGATCATCTAATGTTGATAATGAACATGATGGGTCATGTTGAGATTATTGTGAGTAAAAGCTTGATTTAAAATAATGTAAATTTTTTATCATGATGGCCCACTCTCACTCACAACAATCTCAACATGACCTTAGAAGATCCTTTTCCACCAAGTATAGAGGAACTTGGCTTGAAAATTGAGATACTAAAATACTTTTATGATTTATAATTTTCTTATATTCAAAATTAACGTTTAGTATGCTATATTTTTAATAAGTTTATGTGACTATTAAAAAAATCTACTAATAACTTAGAAAAATATTTTAGTAATATAATAAACGTAAGTTTAATAAAAAAACAGGTTCATGGATATTTTGAAAGGTATATACCGGAGTATTTTGAAATTCGGGTTTTGTGACGGGAATACCCACGTTGTGTATACTTTACATACCCGCAACTCATCACCCGCTGATGGGTTCAGTTTTTCACCCACGAGCCATCTGTGGGTAAACAATGACGAGGCTACCCGCCCATCACGGTGCAGGTACTTGTAGGTTATGGGTTTTTTTCTCGTCCATTGATATTCCTAATCTTCTTATCTTAGTTATTGGTATATTTTCTAAATCATAAAAATACAGAGATTGTTTGTTAATTCCTTCATTTAAGAGCATTGAGTGCAGTAGCTTTGTATCCCTCATCAAGCCGACATGTCGCCTGCGCCTAGCCAAGCCACTGCTCTGGGTACTCCTCGCCAAACCACACGCCATATGTTTAGCATGTGACAAATTAAGAATCTTGTGTTTTTTTCTTTTTTAACTGGATTTTGTTTTGAGTTTATGTTTTAATCGAGTATAGTAGGTTCTAAAAGTAGGGTTTTGGCTTGAGTTAATATTTAAGGTGACAGTTTTACTTGAGCCACAACATCTCGTGTTCTAATAATAAGTGTTTTTTTTTACAAATTACACCTAACAATTATAGAATCTTTACTCACTATATTATTTTTCGATTGATCGAAAGATAAAATGAACACTTACTTCGAACACATATAATACGAATGTGAACGCTTTATTGTGAGACGAAACGAATGCGATATATTATAATATTACTCATATTATGATGAGCATGAGTAGAATTGGCTAATTAAATAGCTTATGTGCTCATGGAAATCTGAAACATAATGCGAGTATAAATTTAGAGTATATGCAATGACTAATGCGGCCTTTCTTCACTATTAATGTCACTTCAACGCCACATGCTATACATTCTCACCGCTTCTATCCCGGAAATAGGCACTATCCACCACTAATCATTTTCCATTATTATAAAATTAAACCAGTACTCGTGCATAGCACCGGACATTCCTAGCGACAGATAATTAATGATATTCGATACTGTGGAAAGTGTTTCGTGTAATGTTCAAAATAGAACGTTGAAAAAATCAAAATGTAATTGCAAACGGTTGTAACATGTGACCACGTTATTTTTAATAATAAAGTGTGATTTCAAATAATGCGAAACGGATATAAAAGCTTTCAAACCTTTTTTTCGCATTTAATCGTCTAATCATTTATTATGCTATTTATAGTATTTATTATTCCTTCCGTCCCAAATTAATAGTCCCTCTTTCTATTTTGGGTTGTCTCAAAATTATTGTCCATTTTCAAATATAGTTGTGAGTAATGTAGCAAGTTTACCATATTGCCCTAATGATATTAGAAATTACAAACTTTATTCAAAGCTTTAATTAATTTCATAAGGGTAAAACTGTCATTCTGCAAAAAAATAAAAGAGAGAATGCAATAATGATTATGTTTTCTTAAACTGTGTGTTTTTTGTCAGGGGACAATTAATTTAGGACGGAGGGAGTACTTTTTATTAAGAAGTAATTTATCATTTGAAAAAGAAAAACAAGAAGTCAAACAACATCCCCAAAACCGGCAGATTTCATTCAAAAGTTTTCAAATTTCAACAATGATGATGTATAGTAGGTATACCAAGCCTCCGGGCTTGGGCCACACTATCACGGGTTTTTGGGCCCAACTTAGCAGTAATGGGCCGAAACTAAACCCAATCCTGCATTGGTCTCGGCCCGGACACAGCAAAACGGACGCGGACCTAACTATAGGATACTTCCGTCCACGGAAGGCACACGCGTCCGTACACACGGTTATTACGGAACCTTACCCGACAAGGGACCCACTCTGACAACTAACTAAACAAACGAAATATTAGGAAACCCTAATATTTAGTTCGCTTATAAAAAGGGACCTTATGACACAATGAACAGTACGATTTTCTCACTCTACATGCACGTACTTTCTCTCTCTACATGTTTACTTACTTTCACGCCGGAGTCTAACCGTGGGGTCCGTCCCCACTGTAACATTTCGTATTTTCATGTCATTTTACGACGTCAATTATTTCATTATATTTTTTTTAGTTTTCATCTCGTACGCGTTTACTTTTAATTCTTATCATATAGTTAAATCGCGTAAGCTAAAGATTATCATTTAACGTAAACGGACACCAAACAAACTAAAGTTTTCGTCAAGCAAGCAATATATTATTTTTACGAAAGTAATAATCAACTTTTTATATTTTATTTTATTGGTTGCGTAAAGTGATTACGTTTCGCAATAAAATACGTTTAGGCATACCCGGAACCACAAAAATATTTCTACGCTTCAACAAATAACCACGATTGTACCCAATACCCAAAGTATTATTAAATTTACTCAAGATAATATTATCTTACACTTTGTACAAGAAAAAAATCAACCAATGCACAAAACTTGCAAGTTGTCATCTTTTAAATAAATCTACAACTAGTAACTTTTCTATATTTAACAAGATATGTTGCTAACTAGCAAAAAGGCTTCTAGAACCTTCCCCCCCGGAGATTACCCACCTACGAAAGGATCGACTGACTCGACAGACGTTTTTGTTTATTTTATGAATCAAACGAAGTCAAAGTCAACCCTGGGATACGTCATCGGACTGAGCATCAAAAACCGAGCCCAAAAACCTAAACCGCAAAAAGTAGGCCCACCCGTACCCTCCTAGTGGGCCGGGTCAGCCCACTTTATTTAAATAAAACCCAAAAGCCCAACATTTAAATCAATGACCCAATACCCTTTAAAACTGGCCCAAGCCCATTTCCCCATTTAACGGGCGTTAAGCCCAATACCCATTAACCCTTAACCTCGTTAGTCCCATTAGGGACTAACCTTGCAATACAATCCATAACTCTTGAGGACCATTTTTGCCTAACTCCAAAACCTTTATCACCACAAGGACGTTTGCTGCAATAGACAAGAAAAGGTTTAGGGACCTTTATTGCCACTCTCCCAAACTTCAAAACAATACCCAGCACTGTTTATTTTCCATATTTTCCCGCCAATACCCAATCCCAAAACCCATTCACGGGTTTCTCTCTTTTTCATCCTTTTACCCTGCAACAATATCACCAATGGATAAAACCTTTTACTCCCCATCATAAGATACCATGCCAAGTTGGCAATCCCACACTCTTCAAATCAATCCAACGATGGGTATGAGTTCAAGAAAGCACAAGGGACTTCAATGGCCAAGATTGAAGCTGTGAACCTCTCACAACACAAACACAAGAAGCACAACAAGAAGACCCGGGACATCTATAAAAGAGAAAGAAAGATGAACAGTAGGGAGTTAGTTAGTAGTTTTTAGTTTTCAGTTTTATTTTTTGTAATTTTCTCTTTAGTTACTGTTCATTTAAGTCGAATTAATTTCTTGTTAAATCTTTTCAATTTCAGTTGTGCTAATTGTTACTACTCTTGTACTCTTCATTTCTAATCAATCAAGCAAGTTTAATTGTGTTTGTGTTTAAGCTTTGTTTTCATGAAATAAGTTATTTTACATAATAAGCTTGCAATAAGCTAATTTTAGCTTATTGAGTTTTCTCTTGTTCTAAAAGTGTACTAATATCACTAAAGTCTTTTACAAACTGTTTTAGTCTATTAGGTGTTCAATTGTTCAATTCAGTTCAAATTTAGAAGCAATAAGGAACAATAAGCTCAAATTTAGCTTATTGAGCTTATTAGGGTTTAGAGGCTTTGGAAGCCATTAGGAACACTAAGCTTCTACTCTTGGATAGCTTAGTGTGAAGAGACTTCAAATTTCAGGTTTAATTTTCTATATTTCATTTCTATCATTTGAAGCTTATTCTAGTAGCTTAATGCCTTGTTTTTTATGTGCTTAATTTTGTTCAAAATTGTTTAGCTAAGTTTAGATATTTAAATATTTCTTAGTTAATTGTAGTTAGAATCATTAAGCTGTCATTTCCTTTAATTCTGCCATATTAGTGTAATAGGCTAGGTGAGTAACTAGCTTAAATTCCTTAATAATATGTAGGTTTTACTGCTCATTTAGCTTAATTAGGTGATTTCTAGTATGGGTAGATAAAAGGTTTTAGCTGTTTTAGTTTTTAAAATAGTTTTTAAGTACAATAAGGTTGGGACAGTTAGACTTAAGGAATGTTTGGTTTAAGGTGTATTTGACTTGTAAAGTCAACATTCTCCTGTCAAAACCTTTTGCATAGTTGAGTTAGGAGTTATAATCAAGATTTAAAGTGTTTTTAAGAATTAGTTTGTATAAATTCAAAGTTTAGAGTTTAAAATACTTGTCCTAGCACCAGGACAGTTTTAGGATTAAGAAGAATTTGTAGTTAAGTGTCTTCAAGGCATTCTAGAGTTCAAGCATAGTTAATTCAGGTTTAGATACATTTAGATAGATAGTTTAAAGAGTTCTAACTTCAAAATTTAGCCTGTATTTGAGTTGGTGCCAAGTGCATCAGCATAATTAGGAAGTAAACAGCAGTATTAACTGCTGTTGCTCATCAATTTCTAGTTTTCTTTTAGAATTCATTATTAGAAGATAGGATTTAGAATTAAGCATTTTAGTAGATTTCCATTAGCTTTACAAAATTAATCTCTTAGATTTCATTTTAAGCTTTTAAGTCCAGCTTATTTTTACCTGCAAAAGTAGTATAAAAGCAAATGAAATCACTAGCTTATTTCTTTTAGATCTCTCTTTTCTAGTTGTTCATTTAAAAATCCTTTTAGCTAGGTGTACTCAATAGTCATAGAATAGCTTATTTCCAAAATATTAGCTTCTAGGATTTAGTAATAAGCTAGAAAGCCTATTAAGTTTAGCTTAAAATCAGTCAATAAGCTGAATTTTAGATTTTTAAGTTCAAATTTCTTGTTAATCTTGTTAACCTTTAGCTTATTTCTTTCTAGATATACCTAGTACACATCTTAATCTCCATTTAGCTTCTTTTAGTTCTTATTTTCATGTAGAAATAAGCTAGGAATAAGCAAAATATTGAAAAAATTAGTTAAGAGCTAGTTTCTGTGACACAGTTATACATGCTTAGTTTGTAGCTTATTCTGTTGTTAAAAGTCAAAAGTGCCTTTGTTAAAGTTGTAGAGAATAAGCTCATTAACAACTTTGTAGTTTTAAGTTTTAGCTTATTCTCACTTTTTAAATAAGCCAAAAATAAGCCATATCGTAGGGTTTGTTTTGTACTTTTACGATAGTTAGAGGTTGACTGTTTTAACTAGAGTGTAAATTCTAGTTAGTTTTCCCACCTACCCTTTACTTTCAATCTTTACACTTTCTACCCTGTTTTTTTAGGTATAATAAAATAGTTTTAATATTTTTGAAATTAGTTTATTAAAATTAGGGTTTAGTTTTTAATTGGTAAAATTAGGGTTCAATTAGGTAATAAAAATTGGGCATTTTTATACCTATAGTTTTCTGCACCTTTTAAGTAGATAAAAAGCATTTTTCTTAATTTTTCCAATTAAGTTTGTATTTTCTAGAAATTAAAATAGGTTTTAAGTAATTTTTTTTCTTAAATAAATCATAGAAAATAGAAAAATAGTTGAAATTTTTTAATTCTTTTTGAGATAATTTTCTTTTTAAAGCTAGTATTAGTGAAATAAAATAAAAATTTTAGATGGATAATTTTTAGAAAAATTTTTATTTTTGTTAATTTAATTTTCTTTAGAACTTCATGAAAAATATCAAAAATAGTAAAAAAACTTCTAATATCTTTTCCTAAAAATTTTTTCTTTTTAAATTGTGAATTTTTAGCATAAAATTTGTTAATAGATGTGCTTTTAGATTTAAATTCTCGTTTTAGTTCACGATTTTTAGTAAACGTTTGTTATTTTTCCCCGTCTAGTTAATGGATGGTATTTTCTTTAATCATTACTATTTAGAATTGTTCTAGTATAGTCGAGTATAACCAAATTAAAAATCCTTTATCATTCTTAACTCAAAACCAACTATATATCCCCCAAATTTCAAGTTCACACTTCTTCGAGGAATTTACGACCTCCTGTATTAATTACTTTCTAAGTGATTAATTAATTATGATCTTGTTGGTGAAAGTTTGCACTATAGAGATATATAATATACTATCACAACGCAAAACCAGTTTCCCCTTAGGTAAAAATTTGTTGGTACTAAAGGTTCATAATTTTTAATTAATGTCATGGTACATGTATTATCGTAAGGGGTTTTCTAGAATCGTTGAATGTGTTTGTTAGTCAGAGGGTCGTTCGTCTGTCAAAGTTTTAAATACGATTTATTCTTTTCATTTTTGTAATTGTGTGATTTTGGTCCCCCCCCCAGACCATTGGTGCAAGTGAAGTGTTTTTCAAATTTCCTCATGGCGTGGTGCTAAGTGATGTTCAGGACGTAATGCTTTTGGTGGTCCGATTGATATAGCGAAGCGAATGGAATTGATTCGCGATCCCAAGTTAGAATTAGAGAGTTCTCGTTTTACTTTGTGATTAGTACATCATAAGTTTTTATTGAGTGTTGATGTAGTCCGTAGGAGAGAATTGTTGTTAAGAACATAACTGAGATGGTATGCCACCAGAAATGTAGTTTAAAATGCTTGGTAATTTGGAGAGTGCTTATGGTTTCAGTGGAGAAAACAAACTAAAGAGGATACAACGGTCTCGTAGGAGTACCAAGAAGATTATTAAATTATGTGATATCTTGGTAGTATGTGAGCCCATCTAAAGTGTTTCCTAAGGCAATTTATAGGTTGTAACCCTTCGTCATAGAATAGGATTTTCGAATGGAATTATTACAAGAGAGCGACCCAGATTTGCGAAGGCTCGGTCGTTTTAAAACGTCTTTAGAAAGGTAAGAGTTGCTGGAATGTTCCAGGAAGTTGCAAGGTGAGTGGTTGGTTTTGAATGGTAACCATTTGTATGGGAAGCGTCTGTATTTGCTTGGTAGGGAAGAAAGGTGGTAGTTTGGAATGTGCATAGATTTATCTCTGAGAAAGTGAGATGAGAAAATTCGTATGTTATGTCACCATGGAGGGTGCACTGGGGATGACGTACTAAGATACTGTTTTTAGGATGCGTAATGGACACGTTGATGTTTACGGTTATGCCTTTTAGGTTAACCAATGCACCAGTGGTTTTCATGGAGTTAATGAGCCGGGTGTGCATAGCCGTATATAGACAAGCTACTTAACGTATATATACAGACGATGTTTTAAACTGACCCGAAGTCTGAGGAGTACGAGTCGCACATGAAGATGATCGTGGAGTCACTAAAGGAAGATAAGATGTACGTGAAGTTTTCCAACAATGTGGAAGTGGAGCAAAGAGGAAGCTATCTAGATGTGGAAGGAATCAAATGGGTAATGAGCCGATCTTGGCATTGCCGGAAGGAGCAGACGATTTTGTAGTATATTATGACGCGTGAAGCAAGGATTTGGAAGCATGTTTGGAAAATGCAGAAGGTGGTTGCTTGTACGTCGTAACAACTGAAGGTTCTTATGAAAGATTGCATGACTAACGTGGTAGGTTTTACCTTATAATGTTAGAGGCATTAAGTGAATGAGACATGGAGGGTAATTTATACGGATCATGAATGTCTCCAACATACTTTCAATCAGAAGGATTGAACATGAGGCAAAGATGATGGATGAAGTTATTTAGTGAGTTTGATTTCGAGGCAGGCCAAGTACCATTTGGGGAAGGCAAATGTAGATTTTGTATTGTGGGTAGGAAGAAGGATTTACAGCCAATGAATGATTTTCGAGATAGATGTACGATGATTCGATCTAGGTTTTAGAAAAGGATGTTGGTGGCATAAGATAAGATGTCCAAAGCAAAGAACGCGTCAACATAAGATGTTGTGTGGCTTAGACCAAACGATGTGGAAAAAGATATAGAAGTGTTCATAATTGGTTAGACAAGGTTTGAACCTCCATTTGGTGAGATGTAAGGACCTTGCTATTGAAAGTCGTAAACAAAAAATATTCTAATCCATCCTGTGAGCGAATACATTTGTGTGGTTTTAGTTAACTAAGTCAATGGCCGAGTATGAAGAAGGATATAGCTAGTTCGGTAGTAAGTAATTAGCGTATTTGGAAGTGGAAAGTTGAGTAGTCAATCAAGGGTCCTTTTAGGATTGTTGCTAACAACCTGAGTTACCCAAGTGAAGTGGGAAAAGGATAACTAAGATATTGTTTTCAAGATAACATGTGGTAAAGAAACCTCAACATCATTTGACGTCTATCCAGACGTTACGTTTCTGGATATTGATTTAAGCTTGATACGAGTAAAAGCACCGACATACTAACGATTTGGCTTAACCCAAGACCATTCTCCAAAGAAGATAACGTTATCCACGTACATGAGATGAGAAATGCACATATTATCTCGACCAATAGAAGCGCCTTTGAAAAGACCTAGAACCTCGCCTTACGAGTGAGAGCATGTAAACCTTCCATAGCCAAAATGAAAAGAAAAGGAGACATGGGGTCGCCTTGCCTTAGACCTCTAAAGACTTGGATTCATTATCCATAGAGATCCGTTTGAATCAAAGGACGGAGAACGGACATTATGAAGGCAACCATATAATCCACGCGCTGCCATTTAGAGCGCAAAAATAACTTTTTCCAAAATCAAAATCAAGATTTCCCAATGCAAAGAAATCAAAAGCCTCTCGAAATCGACTTTTAAAAAGCCCATAAGCTCCTTTCCTGTTGACGTCAAGAAATGTATCTTCCTTTGGATATAAGCATATTGCACAGGGCTATGCAATCCCAATCGACGGGTACTAAGCCTTATTATCTAAATAGTTTTAACCAAAATTTTATATAGGCCACCAATATAAGCGCTATAGGACGAGTCAGACAACCCAAATTTGGCAGATAGGAACTTTGGAATAAGGTCAATAAAAGAGGATTACAACCTTGGGAAAAAGATGGAATGAAAGAACTCTTGAACAACTCTCTCCACATCCATCTACTATTATATCCCAAAATGAGGTGAAAATTTGAGTGAAAACCACCAGGCCCCAGCGCTCCCATATAACGGTCACCAACACAATCCCAAATACCTTTAATTATATCATGAAGAAAGGCATTTCCAAGAAGGTCACGGTGACTAGGAGATGAAGGAATTAAACATATCCGAAACAAATAAGGGGAGTACAAGTAGGATTGTTTGAAACTAGTTCCTAAGTACTCGAGGACTTCGGCCTTGACAACAGCATAACACACAAGCCACTCTCCATTCTTTAAAATACATCGAATGACAGTTGACGCCTTATTTTATTTAACAAACCATGAAATAAACTCGTATTTTACGTCACCCTCAAAGCCACCCACTTCACTTGGCCTTTGATCTAAATCCCTACCTCTTCATCTATGTTTATATCGACATGTTATAGAATCAAATGCTTATTTAACAATAAATAACTAGGCTTATCTACATGTGAGTTTATTTTTAAATGAAATGTTATTGTACACACATAAGAATTATGCTGAATGTAGTAAATAATGATGCACTTTGACGCTACCCAACCCAAATTGACATGTTGACCATTTTTTTCTGTCTCGACCTAAGGTTAGGAACCACCATAATTTTGCTTCTGGCTCCGCCACTATATATGACTAGAGCCATATAGCGATGTTATTGGTCTATGTATATGGTTCAATCTACCTATGATTATGAATAATGTAAATGGTAAGCCTATTTTTTCAATATAAATTGTATGATATAAATTAATCAAGTTTTATATTTAATTTATAGGAGGAATTGCGTATATATATCCTTTATAAACATTAACTTTATCAAATATATCCAAATTATTTTTAATGTATTTTAAAATCTCAAAAAACACATTATAATTATAATTTAGATTAAAGTTGACCATTATACCCTTCTATTTTAACCTTCTTTATGAAACATATCTTTGGCACTTATGCAAGGTGCACCAAGGCTCACTGTAACTAGAATATGTGGCCTTTACAAATGAAGATGACCAATAGAGAACAAATATCTAACTTAAAAAACATGGTTGCCAGTTCTCTTATTAGAAAGCTCCTCATATTCGCATTAAACAAACGCCATAACAAATGATTCTCCTTCAGATTCAAGGACACTGTATAATAAACAAAATTCACATTCCAAATCAGGAGTGTTATAAATATGAATTGATTGTACAAATTTAAGAGTACGATAAGTCATTATCTATTTCTTTATAATTATTAAGGTATTTTTGTGATTTAAAAAATAAATAAAAATAAATAATTTGGCGTATATTTTGACAAATTTAAAGTTTATGAAAGATAAATAAACCTAATTAAAGTATGTTTTAGAAAACAAAATTACATTTATCCTTGCAATCTTGCTGTACTATTGCATCATGTTAAAGAGCCTACATGCTTTGAATATCTTTACACGGTGCATTGTTAGTTATTACGCGACAAGTTACATGCAATGTTAGTTATTAGCTAATAATTATTGTAATATTTTATTTCTAGTTTCTCTAAATGATTTTAAATATTATTTGATACATATTAAGAATTTTTTTCTGGAGTTGAATTATTGCATGTAACGACGTTTGCAATTATATTTTGATCTTTTCACGTCATATTTTGAACGTTACATAAACACTTACCAAAATATCGTATATCATTAATTGCCTGCCGTTAGAAATTTCAATTGCTATGCATGGGTACTCGCCTAGTTTAACTAATAATGTTATAGAACAAATCCAATTTCACAAGTTCCTTAATGAAAGCCAATATGAAGTCTTACTAATTATCATTTAGGGTGGACACTATGAATAGCTCATTTTATTTTGAATTAAATGCGACTATTCTAGTTGTCCCACTTTGACGTGACAGGTGATGTCTCACTAATTCCTCTATCTGAGCAGTTGTATAAGCCGAAAGTCTAAGCATCCTCATTAACCTATTTCTTTCTTTTTTTTGATACCCGAATTTAAGTGTGATCTTACATACCAATGAGTATGATTTGATAAAGATTCAAGAAGGCGGATACAATTTCTATAAAAGTAGATGCAGATAGCATTGATTAATGATTTTATGATTTAAATTCTTACAATCAACTTTACTTAAATTATCCTTAAATTAGCAAAACTGAAAAATCTGTAATATTTTTATTACATAACAATTTTCATCATAATCATGATTATATATGGTTGGAATAGGCTAACAGGCAATGGCTCACAAAGCTCACTACTTTTCAACAACCTTTGCTTCAAGCAAAATTATGCACAAATAATCTATATTGACTTGACAAGAAAGACAAAAGACTTTCTGCTCTCGTCATATATTTTTGATATATCTTTCTAGCTGAATACTGAAATTCATCAAATAGGAAAAATAATATCCATCAACATGTCAAAATTAGATGATAAGAATAATCAAAACGTGCTACTAAATCCAATCAAATAGGAACTAATATGTCAATATTGTTGATCATTTAGCAAAATGTACTAAAATTAATGGGTATTCAACATTGTTGAAGATTGTTACAACACCTCAACGCATGATACTAATTTACATAAAAGAACAAAACTAAGGAAATACCAAAAGAACTGTTAACGATGCTATTGGACTATTTCTAAGTGTATATTCACAACAAAACAAAACTCAAACATAGAAACATGTCTTGAAACACGTTGAACTTCATGAGCTTGGCGCACCCCTCCAATTTATAGTATAAAGATTATTTGTTGCAATATTTTTCATAACATAGACAATGATAAGTTGATGGAACAATCAGTTACTTCACCAGCCAAAGGTAAGTTTTTCCACCAACTATCACATGTTCTCAGTAGTTGCTAGTTTTTTCATGCAACAAGACGGTGATTATGTATATTGAGACAAGCATAACACAAAATTAAGGTAAACTAATAATATAGGTATCACATGATAACTATGGCATTTTAATATTTGTTTCAGATGACACATTCAAGCCAACCTATTATAACCGGTAGCTGCACCCGTGGGTGAAACTCCATGCTTACCGACAAGCCAGATGCATAATAGTCATTTTATTTTTAGTTTCACCATTCCGTTAACCGTTTAAGGAAACAAAATTTAAATTAAATTTTACGATGCATTCTAACAAATTTTGAACCGTCGTTGCACTTATTCGTTTAAAAAGCACCATTTGTAATTTAGGTTTGCTTGTTAATGTCATAAAGTTGCAAAAATTCAAATGTAGTTATGAAGTATGTAAGAAATTAATGCCTTAATATACATAGTACATTACTACATGAAGTACATCGGCTTGCACTCGTAGTGGGAATACCCTTAACTATAAGGCTCTACTACTAGTGTAATGACATGACATATTACACATATTTTGGGCAACGCATTGAACTCTAGGAATTTAACCTCTACTTTAATTTTAATAACCAATCTCCTCGTGTCTTCATTCTTGAAAACGTGATGACATATAACTACACACTAAAGACTTGGATTTTGAATCGATGGTTCATTATAAAAAATCTGATTTATGTTTTTGTCTTCTAGAACAAAGCGCACATAATTAAGGAAATTATTGTTTTTAGATTGCAGAAGTATACTCATGGATTAGGGCGGTTTTATTTATTTGTTTCAGATAGCACATACAAGCCACCCTTTTGTAACGAGTCAAGGGGTTGGATATTTTTTAACCAATGGCTGCACCCACGGGGTGTGTCAAGATAGTTCTCATCCATTGCCCTCCCTTGTCCAGATATCAAGGGTTTACTATGTGGAAGGACTTAGACACAACTTATTCTCCGTTGGGCAGTTTTATGATTCTAACCTTGAGGTTGCTTTTCGTCAACACACCTGCTTCATTCGTAATTTAGAAGGTGTTGACTTATTGACTGGATCTCGAGGCAACAATTTGTATACTCTGTCTCTTGGAGACATGATGGTGTCCTCTCCCATTTGTCTCTTCTCAAAGGCCTCAAATAATAAGTCCTGGCTATGGCAACGACGTTTGTCTCATCTAAACTTTGGTGCAATCAACCATTTAGCTAGACATGGTCTTGTTCGAGGTCTCCCTAAGCTTAAATTTGAAAAGGACCATTTGTGTTCTGTATGTGCCATGGGTAAGAGCAAGAAGAAACCCCACAAACCTAAATCTAAAGACACCAATCAAGAAAAACTCTATCTGTTACACATGGATCTTTGTGGACCAATGCGTGTAGCAAGTGTTAATGGAAAGAAGTACATCCTCGTCATTGTCGATGATTACTCATGATTCACATGGGTTAAGTTCTTAAGGTCAAAAGATGAAGCTCCAGATTTCATAATCAAGTTTCTCAAGATGATCTAACTGCCACTTAAAGTACATGTCCGACGCATCAGAATAGATAATGGAACTGAATTTGTTAATCAAACATTGCGTGAATATTATGAGAAGGTTGGTATCTCTCACGAAACATCTGTAGCTTGCTCTCCACAGCAAAATGGTGTCGTTGAAAGACAGAATCATACGCTAATTGAAGCTGCTAGCACAATGTTGATTTATGCAAAAGCTCTATTATTTCTATGGGCTGAAGGTCGTTTCCCGAATAGATCTATTAAATAACACTCGCGCTCACATAATGTAATTCCCAACTACATCTATGCAATTGACAGTTCATGATAATGGGCTTAACTGGGTTATCGGTACTTAGGCAAACATGTAATCAATACTTGCGTCCAATTTGTAAAACAAAGCATGTTTCCACCCCATAATTATAAATCATTGAAATCGTAAAAATGTGGGGCTATGAACTCACCTTGAGTTCAGATAATCCAAATACCGCAGATAAAGCGTCACGTAAAAGATCGAATGCAACCTAAATTATCATAGGTCGGATAAGTACCAAGTACTTAAATCTAATCTTATAGTTGTTACCTCGTACTATCGTTCGGGCTATCATAATTAAAGAGGTCATGACATGACGTTCGAGGAGTTAGGACACTTTAAATCGTAAATCCAACAACTCGTCGAAACGCCATCCGAAGAGGCCTCATTATGAAACTCCCTAGTAATATAGTACTTTGATAACCACATAATATTCTATATAGCTCAATCACCAACTAATGGTTTTGGAAAAATTGTGTTTAATAAGTTAAAACGTTTATAATTACCGTTTAGTAAAACTGGCGTAACTTTCGCGTTTTAAGCCCGATTCTTGCGTTTCTTATGTCCATCTTTTCGTATTAAGACGGGTTATCGATATTTGACATTTTCATAAAATTTTCCCCCTGATGAACAGTAACTTTTACTGTTCATGACAGACGTGTGTTTCTATAAATTCGTATTTGTCGTCGTAAAACCCGTAAACGTCGTATTTTATTCGTTATAGCTCCGTTTTTAATGATTCTTTCGAGGACGTTCTCGTAATTAAAAGTTATATCATATTTTTGATGTTTTAAAAATATGAGTTGCTGTAATGAATAGTACTTTTTATAAAAATAGTTTTATAAAAGTATTTCTCGTCGTAAAATCGTAATTAACGTATCTTTTTCGTTATAAATCGGTTTTTCGAGTTTCTTATCATTTTGGAATCGTCATAAGGCGTATTATTTTTATAAAATATCTAACCTACTGTATGAATTTCGAAACAAAACTCACTTTTATACATTTATGCATATTTTTAATCACAACCTTTTTAAGTAAACTTTAAAACCCTAATTTATACTTAAACATGTTTATACTTAGACGACACGTTAACATACTTTTACATCTATTTTTCCATGATATATATGACCATATGACATACGAAAAAGTGTGTAAACTCATATACATAAGTAAAAACTCTTTTTACATATTCAAAAGTCCTTAGTGGTGATTTAGCCGTATATAACATATAACACATAAAATAATGATAATAAAAAGTATAAAGGAATTTAGAAGACCTTAGGGATGATGTATGAGATGAGAAATGAATGCTAAACCCGTGTTTAGATTCAAAACCAAAGCTTGCACTTAAGAAAACCCTTATTTTCTTAAGAAAACCCTAATCTTGCTTTTCTTGATTATAACTTGCAAATGGTGATTCAATGGTTGGAAACACCTTAGAATGACTTATAATAGGTGTGTATAAGAGTGTATGGGTTGTATAAAAATTGATATGGATTGTGTTGGGACCTTGTTTCTTGCCGTGGCCATATAGAGAGGAAAAGAAGGTTGTGTTTGATTTTTTTCTAAGTGGTAATGTATGTAAAAGTTATAACTCTTATATATAGATGCAAGCATGGTCCAAGGTATGGTCTAGGGGTCAAAGCATGGTGTAAGTGATGGTTCTTAGTCAAGGTATGGTTCTAGTAATGGGTCAAAGTCTTAGGTATGGGCATAGTTATGGTCTTTAGTCAAAAGACAAGGTATGGTGTGTCATGAAGAAGTATGGTGCATGTTTGACCAAAATGGATGATTTTCATTATATCTTTGCTATAATTTCGGCATAGCTATGATATATATGATATATTTTCCCAACTTTTATGTATTGGGTATAAAAGTGGGTATTTGTTGAAGCGTAGAAAAGTTTTTGTGGTTCCGGGAGTGCCTAAACGCAATTTATCGCGAAACGTATACATTATACGTATCCGATAAAAATAAAATGAACAAAGTTAATAATTATCCTCAAAATAATTATATAACCCTTGCTTGATGTAAATATTTAATTGTTTGGTGCCCGATTGCATTGAACGCTAATTTTTGACGTACGCGATTTGACTTAACGTTTTGATTTAAAGCAAATGCGTACAACACAAAAGGTACATTGCGGATTTATCAACGTCGTCAATGACTTGAAAACACAGGGTGTTATACGCGATTTCCTTTAACAGAAACTACGTCAGGTTTTACATTTATAAAACCCTAACTACCTCGACTATTCCTACACACTAAAGAGAAGTGTACCCTCTCGTGTATAGTGTAGTGATTGGTAAGTATGGGTGTCGACCCAAAGAACGGTTTGTGTCTCAATTTACAAGTTTAATTTAATACTATACTTAGTCATTATTTATCAAGTCCTCCTAAATAATATTTCCCAACAAGTAAATACAGTTGGTATTTACCTTAGTACGAGGCTGCAGAACCCGGTGTGATGCACCACAGGCTGTGTCAAGTTTTTTTTCGCACGGGTTGCGTATAATGGACGCTTTATTATATATATATTGTTTATTATTTGATAGTGGGTTTGGGAGGGCAGGAATCCTTAAAGTGTTTGAAATGCTTTTGATTAAATGGGTTATTCAGCCAACTGATCTATTAAGATACGTCAGTATAATATTATTAAATGTTGTTAGAGGTGTTCTATTGTAACATGTATGTCCAAGTCTTTCATATACACATAATGTCAAGGAGAAAAACCTTGTGATTAACACAGTTAATTTGAAGGAGTTAATGAAGATGGGCCTTTCAAAAAAAAGGGAATTAATCAATCATAACACTGTGTCCCAGCATCAACTCATCACATCAAGGACTAAGAGCAGCGATCGCTCTCTTTTTTTTGATAACTCTGTTCAAATAATTCTACAAGCAGTAGGCTGAGAAAGAGAAGAGAATAGGTGGGACACTACTGTTCTTGTAAGGTGCTTCCTGGTTATCTACACTTGTACATATTCGCCCTAACACTGCACCAAATTTTCACATGCGTTTACGATTTATCCGTCACGTCCCGTACATCCCCATCCTCCTCATTTGTCTGAATAACTCCCCCTGAAATATGGTTGAAGTAAATAGACAATAAGGTTAAAGTGAATTAAACAATCGGTATAGAATCCTGAGAAATGAAAGAAGGCATCGTCAGCCCATTTGAAAATCAAAGTATGTTTGGTCATAAAAGTACAATGCCAGTGCATACTTCCTATGAAAAATTAGAAAATGTTGATCAGTACCAGAGGGTTCCTCAGCACAATCAACTCAAAAAATATTTAACGAGGCCCGAGCAAAAAACAAAGGTTTTAATACGCTTTGCTTACACGCCTTGACATCATTTGAGGCCATTCAAGGTTTTCTTTGGTTGCATCTACTTTTGTACCCAAAGCTCCGTGGACACTGTATGTGTTGGCCTTGTTTGGGGATCCAAAACCAATTGTTGTTGTCACCTGCAAAAGTGCTATATTACTAGGGAATTTCATAATGAGGCTTCTTCGGATGGCGTATTGACGAGTTGTTGGATTTACGATTTAAAGTGTCCTAACTCCTCGTACGTCATGTCATGACCTCTTAAATTATGATAGCCCGAACGATAGTACGATGATAACTATATAGGATTATATACAGTTGTTGTTAGACAACGTACTTGAATACTGATTCGACCTATATTAACTAGGTTGCATTCGAGCGTTAGCGTGACGCGTTTTTACTTGGGATATTTTGTTATCAGTTTACTCACTCAAGGTGAGTTCATAGCCCCATGTTTTACAATTATTAAATTACAAGTTTTTGGGGTGAGAAACATATGCATGTTTTACAAATTGGACGCAAGTGTACATTTTATCATGATTACGTTTTGCCTAAGTAGCGATAACCCACTATGCCCATGAATCATGAACTGTCAATTACTGGAATGTGAGCGCGAATGATTATAGATAGATCTATTTGGGATTGACCTCCCCGTTCGGGTGACTAGCTATCACTGGAAACGAACGTATATCATGTCGGATACTGGATGTTACGGGTTGAACATCATCACGGGCAATGTAGGCAATATTTATATATTGTATTCAATTATGTCGAGCTTCGGTGTCATGAGCTTAGGTAAACGTAATTACATTTTGTGATGTCTGCATCTGTTGCATTATCACTGGGAAAGTCTTGCGGTCCTGCATATACATTTACATAAACCTATGAAATTCACCAACTTTATGTTGACGTTTTTAAATGCAATGTTTTTCAGGTCATTAAGCACGAGGTGCGAAGGATACATTGGTGGTTATATTATGAAGTCATGCATTAAAGATTTAGTCGCATTACATTTTGTGTATCTGTTATGGGCTGGAAATCTTTGTAATAATAACAAGTAAACAAGTAAAGCTTCGGGCTTTTGTAATACATACTTTATTAAATCCAATGTATCAGTTTTAAACGACTTTTTGGTCGTTCTTATATTATCTTGTGTTGTTGATCTGAGAAGTAACACGCCCCGGACCCTTATTTCCGCTGCGACCCAATTTGGGGGTGTTACACTAAATCTACTTAATATACTCGGTTCCTAATTACACATTATAGTCATGACTTGAAGCTATTTTCCATTCTAACAGTTTATGGAGCTACAATCAAAAAATCAACACAATAAAGCTACATTACATAAGTAACTAACATCACAAATCAAGATGCATGATAATAAGTAACTAACATCAATTCTCGCTATTTGTTACCAACTGAAACGCTTATCAACATGTTGTTGCCAATGTCCTATATGCTATAAATTTTAGTACCTTGGTAGCTAACGTCACTTTACAGCCTAGTATAATTTAAATTACCATCTCTATAGAGCATCTTGCATCGTCGGTAACATATTTATAAAGAAAGTATCCATATAGATTTTAGGAATGGGTCCCTTCGGGTTATGTTCAGAATACCATAAAATAATGATGAGACTGAGCATATATATGAAAAAGTATAGTGAATCGAGTAGGACAATTGAAAAGGTACGTTTCTACTTCATGCAAATAACCCTTTAACTAACTACCCGATGTACGTTGTTCACTCGTTCCACAATTTTTTTGCTAGTCATTTTCCTCAATTCCTTTCTATCATTCTTGCATAAGTGATTTGTGGTATCATAATAAGGGAAATAAAATTCAGGAGAAATGTTTCTAAAATCTATTTTCAAAGCACATAATTACCTTCGCAATTCCATAACCTTCATTTTCAGCAAGGGCTTTATTCTTAGTGTTGAAGCTGGTCTTAGAAACACTGGTTTGTTTTGTACACCACAAATTCTGGCAGAATTTAAATAGGTATACTGGAATATTGAAAAATGCAGTACATAAAAGCTTTATATTGCCAAGGAAATCAGCATCAAAGTTCAAATTCCTGTTTAAAATCATGACATACAGTTGTAATAACAAAGGGATGGCATCATGATACACGTTCAGTGAGCAAGCAATGCAACATTATGTCTAAACAATAATGAACTTCATAATTTGGTAGGCTATATAGTGTACATTTAGATTAGAAAATTTTTATATACTGATTAATCCAAATACTTAAACTAATTGGGACAAAATCAAGACCTTACCTTTATATGGAGTTCCTTCACTGGACGGGGAGTCAACAATGATCAAATTCTTCCATCAATCTCTTTCTGTACAGATTCAATGAATCCGTAAAACATCCTGTTTTTTAGCAGTTGTGAGCGACTGGAAATTAGGACACATGGTAAAATTAGCAAAGTAACCTGAAACAAAGGAATTACCTGAGCACCAAACAAATACCTCAAAACACTTACCTCCATCATCAAAGTAACCTGCAAAAAAGTTACCAAAAAAAACAAAATTAACAAAAGCCCCCAATTATGACATAAACCCTAATTTTAAAATCAAAATGAAATTGAAAACAAAAACCCGCAAAAAATTATTCAAAAAACCAAATTAACAAAACCCCTAATTCTCACATAAACCTTAATTTCAAAATAAAAAATAAATATAAATCAAAAACATGAAATCCCACACAAAGTTTATACATCATTGTAGCTTGAAATATAAGCTAAAACAAACACACCTGATTTACCCAACACGGTCATACATCGAGAAGAATTAATCAACCTGAAAGAAAAAAATAAATCAATAAACTTACATAATTAACTGCGTGTGGAGAGAGGAGGGAGAAGGAGGGGGTTGTGTAATTGGAATCCGTTACAGTTATGCTTGTTTGAGTTATGGATTTACAGTTAAGCAACCCTTGAGATGCCTGTTGAATGTAACTGTAGTTGCAGAATGAATGTGGGATACCAGAGGAGATGGAGGTCGAATATGAAGTTGGGATCCTTTAATGATACAACCCCAATAAATTTAGGGGCTGAATCTTTTAGTATTATAAATGGACATTACATATACATTTACTTTATCTTATAAACTAAACAAACCAATAGTGTGGTGATCTAGCTTAATAGATGCATTGTTGTGATATTATTCAAGTATGCATGCTTATACGACTTATATTAAAATAGGTTGCATTCCCGACTAGTTGTGTCATCATTCATTGATTGATTGCTCATTTACTCATACCATCGTTTAAGGTGAGTTTATAGCCTCTCTTTTACTTGTTTTACATTACTTTACAAATCTCGAGGGATAATACATGCTCGTTACAACTTGTTTACGTATTCATTTACAGTCTTATTTACATTTTCTTTACAAACTCGTTTACATACTCACATACATGCTCGTTTTACTTATGGAAACAATACTTTAAACGTTTACAAATACATTGATTTTTTTTACATAGATACTATTACTTTAAACTTTTATGCATTGCCTAAGTAACCGTTAACTCAGTATATCTTTGGAAAGATGTACCAAGTATGTCTTTGGGAAGAGGCACCCATTAACTCTGACTATGCCTTGAATAAAGTGGCATACTGTCTTTGGGAAGAGGCACCCAATATGTCTTTGGGAAGAGGCACCCTGTAACTCTTACCGTGTCTTGAATAAAGTGGCATACTTTACAAGTCTGAGCCTCAGTTTCATGAACCTAAAGTAATCGTAATCACTCCTTATGTTGCATACTAGCCAATACAAACTTGAAATATTTTGTAATATTGTGCGCATTACAATTATCATACTCTTTGAAACCTTGCAGTCCAACTTTTATACTTACATTTTCGTGACTATTATAAAGTTTGAAATGGTTATACAAGCTTTACAAACCTCTGAATTTCTACATTTATATTTACATTTGACTATTATAAAGATTGAAATGGTCATACAAGCTTTACAAACCTCTAAATTTCTACATTTATACTTACATTTTCATAACTATTATAAGGGTTAAAACGGTCATACCTACTTTATAGATCTTTGATCCAACATTTACATTTATATAAACCTATGAACTCACCAACTTTATGTTAACACTTTTAAGCATGTTTTTCATAGGTGAATTAGATGCTTGGCTTACTTAATGTGCATTGAAGTCTAAACATTTCAAGATTTCTTTTTAAATGACTCATTTAGAGGTCGTTCTCTCATAGCTTGTGCAAAGGTACTCATAAAGTAATGCTCCTGGACATAATTCCGCTGCGACCCAATTTTGGGGGTGTTACAAAGCGAATACTAGTTAAGCTCAAGATAGAATGCCTTAGTGACCTAAGATACCCTTAGTGGGATCATTGTTGAAGGATTGCATTTGAGACTTGTTTTTGGTGGATGTTCTTAGATTATTCTAGACTTGTTTTGCCCCTTTGTTGGGAGTTAGATTATAATAAATTTGAAACTATATGATGTGTTCATCGACTATTTTGACACAATTTTTCATATTTGTCATTGGAGGATGTTGTGACACTTATAATATGCATCTTTAGATTTCTCTACATTGTATCATGTGTTATGACGATTAATTCTCCGTCACGCCTCATGATTCCGCCATTGTCAGGGTGTGACAATGTCCTTGATCATACTGAGTTCTGATTACTTCTACAATCTTTTGATCTGAGTAGACATCATCAGGATTTGGTCTTGTTGCTAACTGCCTTTTGATGTAAGAAATCTTAGCCAATGTGCCTTTCCAATGTTAAACAACATAACGTGCTTCCAACTTAAACATCTTAATTACTTTTCATACCCATTTGACTTAAGCTTTTCAAGGTCATTTTATAGAAAGGCATTAGCATGTATCTTATGGAGTGATAGAACATACTTCCTTTTCTCAGAATTCCCATACTTTAGATAAAAGAGATCTTTGTTATAAAAATACCTAGGTGGAGCATTTGGATTTCTTTTACACCCTTGGAATGCTAGAGATGGATCAGCTGGAACTTGTTTAGTCAACTCTTCTGTTCTACTTTCCTAAATTATCTGATTCTCCATATATCTCTTAATTTGATCAAGATAATAAGCATGTTCTTCTTGCGAATTACATCGGCTTCTCATCATGTCATCAAGAGCATCTTGCATACGTTTTTGATCATCAAAAGTTAGAATCCATGGCTTTGCCAAAAACTTTAGTGTCACTTCCTCATATGGTACTTCATCATCATCAACTCCTTCATCTTCAGACCATATATCATACTCTTTTTGATGTTCTTGAGTATATAGCTCAGTCTAATATGACCATTCTGTAGTCTTTGATGATGATTCACCCACTGCAAACATACCTTTCTTAAACTTTCTTAGCCTTTTTTGCACTACTCTCCCCTTCAGGACGAGCATCATTGTCATGATGATCTTCATGATCTTGTCTGAGAAAAGCATTAGTTTTGAATGGTTCAACATGAGAAGAAGGTTTCTCGAACCTGTACTTCAGTGCAATCCATAATGGAAAATCGGCATTCTGTGCTTTTCATCATCCCTTATTTTCAAATACAATTGTTGCTAAAGATCGGGGATAAAAGAACTTGACGCTGAAGTAGGATGCACATGAAGAATATTGTTGTTCATGTAGTTTCAGAGAAATGCATCAACCTGTGAATGAACGTTAGTAGCTATATCATTAGAAACTTGAGAAGAAAGTGCAACGCTTTTTCGCTCTTGCTCCTTCTAAACATCATCAGCTACCATGGAAATAATTTCAGCCTTCAATTTCTCTCGTTCCTGCCTCACAGACTTTTCCATAATCTAAGGAAGGTTGTCTTGCATGTTCTGATCAGTTGTATTGTGTACCATATTGGGAATAACTTCCTTAAGTGTCTCCTCCAACTTCTTTACGATAGTATTCATTTCATGTCTTGGCATAACGTTTTCCTCATGTGTTGTAGCATATACCCATAACATCTACTCATACAGGCTATAGCACCTTGAAAATATCTTGAAAGATCTGATTTATGCTTAGACATTGAAGATGAAGGTTTTAAAGCCGTCAATTCCTTGAGTTTATCCTTATCCAAAGATAAAGATTCATTCCTAGGGGATCTAGTGGGTGTAACGAGGGGTGTATCCCTAATCTCCAAACTACCCTTCCCTTTCCTCTAAATCAACTCAGCCTTAGTTGTTTCTTCATCCTCTTCTTCATCATCATACACATACTCATCAACTTTCTCCGCCTCCAGACTTTCCTTGTGTCTCCCTGAATCTATCCTAGTACCGGGATCTTCTTGACTTAACATCATGTCATCTGCAAACAGGTTACATCAAATTCTTCTCCTTCAACAAGCCTATTAACATCCTCATCCAACATGTGTGCTTCAACACGTTTGATGTTTTGTTGAGCTTCATTCTCTTCAACACTTTTAGCTATATTATAACTAAGTACTTGAGCCTCAGTCAAATTAACCAAATCAATCTGATCAACTGTTGGACTTGGAGTTTTTGGATTCGGTTGCTTTCTTTTTGGTATCCTAATTATAATAGGCTTCTTAGGAGCGCTCGATTCTCCAGACTGTTGTTCTTGAGGGTTAGGCGACCTAGGGGTGCTAATTATCCTATTCGTTCCTTGGAAGACTTAGTCGGTTGTGATTAAGTCATTGGAATGGCTGTCTTGAAGTCATCAACATATAACTTATAAGCCTTTATCTGCATGAAATCTGGTGTTAGCAACCACTAAGGAATCCACATACCTCTTCCCGTTTCTTCTTAAAGTTGAAGACAGATTGTACAACTTCATCATTAGCAACATAATGATGTAGTTCATTAACTCTCTTTGGGATATCGAGATGTTTAGTAAGATTATAATCGATGATGAGTTTTGTGAATCGTGGATAAGGTACTGATGTTGTGGGATGCATAAGTAAGTAGTGCAGACCTTCCCAAATCAGTGCAGCATACTTTACATGCACATTATTAACAATGCAGTAGAACATTTACATGATATGTAGCGGTGGTTGATTAGTTCCTGTAATCCTTGTTGTTAGATATCTCATAAGAATCTTTCCAAGTGTCTGCCACGGTTGAGTTAGTTTCTTTGCATAGAACTGCCCAGCTAGACGAATCTATACAATATGCCCAATGATGTCGAGAAACTCAATCATCACGCTCGACTCCGAAGGTTCCACAAGCTCAGCATTGTTGTTGGCAGTTGCTTGAGGTAACTTGAGTATAGTTTGAAGTTCATCCAGCCAGAATGTAACTTCCTCTTTATCTACCATAAACTTGAACACCTCTTAAGAATCAGCCAACATCAGAGTGTTATACATTTGTTGCATATAAATCAGTGGCACATATGTAGTTAAAGCATAGCATAATGGATGTCTCCTGAGTATCTTCGCAATGATCTTACTTCCAGGTGGACATGGAGGATTGACAAGATCTATCTTCTTGTTTGCAGAAGCAAACTCGTACTGACGATTCACTAAAATAAGTTGATTAGAAGTTTGCAATTGCCTTGGTTGAGACATGATGAATTCTAGATGTTTTACAATAATGTGTTAGATAAAAAACAAATAATTTATATGGCATTTTTGTCTCTTTCTGTTATGTCTGTTTTATATGTTCGAGCAATTCTTTTTGAACATATTTTTTGATCAGTTTCTTTCTCATGTCCTATTTTCTTGCTTTTTTAAGCACATGTCATACGCTTTATTCGAATTATTCTTTTGATTTCATTTTGTATGTTCTGGAAATTCTTTTTCGAACATACTTTGATTTACTTTTTCACGTATGGTTTTTCTCTTTCTTTCTGTTTGAGTTTTCTCACCAAAAAGCTTTGTGTAATATACTTTTTCAAGACTAATGAAGATATACTCTGATTTTGAATAATACTTTGATTTGAAAAATTCAAGAGTTATCCTTCATATTCTTAAAGATTTTGTGAAAGAGTACCACTTTTCTCAACATAATTACAACTTTTTGACAGAAAATGAGATTTTACCAAAAGTCACTTTGTGAAGTTTTCAATCTCAAATCATTTGGAATGAAGACAAAAATATTATTATATCTAAAACGGATGGTCACTCGGCAACTAGCAACGGTTTTTGAATACTCACAAACGGATGCAACCCAAGCAATGCTAATAACGCTTTTGAGTACCGTAGAACGGATGTAGCTTTGATCGCTAACGCATTTTTCGATATCGAGAATACTTGTCTAAAATCACTGTTTCTAAAACCACTTGTTGTTTTTGAAATTATGAATAAATTTTTGATTCTGTTTAAGAAACATGAGATACCGAAACGATCACAGACATTGGAGCATTATCCTTGTTTTTTGCATTTATCAATTCATTCAATCATGATCAAACATAAGCACATTCAATGAAAAATATTGCTAATAATGATGTATTCTTATATAAACACTGGATGGTCACTAAGCTGCTTTACAATACGGTCAAAACCAGATACAACTTAGATTGCTGGCGCGAGTGTAAAATAGAAACACAAAACATTAACTACATTTATCATTCCACGTATAACAATTTAAGCATTTAAGTTCAACACGTAAGCCGAGTACACATATTCATGCCGATTTGATCCTTAGTCCAATATCAACCCCATTATGAAATTTCGGTTAACCCCATTATGAATTTCGGTTACACCAAAACTCATTTTCGGTGAATAATTATAAGTCCAATCGAGATTTGACCAATAGAAAATCAAAATTTGACTTATTGACCTAATCGAATTTGATCTATACTAATCGACATTCTTAATCGAGAATCAATCAATAACATAATTTTTTGATTTTCAATTAGCCCTTATAAACCCTCATAAGCAATATAATCAAAATTATATTTGATCTTCTTAATTGAAATTAAATACTGAATCGACTTGAATGTTTTGACCGAATTTGATTCAAATAGCTTCTTAAATCAAGTTGTGAACAATTAATACCACACAAACATGTTTAAACACATCTATAATCATATTAGAACACTCACTTCAAAAGAGCCCTAAAAATAATAAACATAAAACCCAATAGAAATCAAATTCGATGAAACCATATCAAGAACAATTGGTTAAAAAGAGTTAAGAATCATGTTGTGGTTACTTTTCGATTGTTTTAAACTACGAAAATCATTAAGAACTTGAATAGGAACACAATCGAATTTGCTTAAGAAAAACTCAATCGAAATTGCTTAGGAATCGAAAATGGTAATAGTAAAAATGACTTATGAAAATCTTTTTCTACCCAGTCCAATTTCGGTTTGACCTAAGTTGACTGAATTTGGAAGTTTTACTAGTTTGCAATTTTAGTCCCTAAAGTTGTTATAGAATTTGATATAAGCCAAAATTTTCACAAACTCTCCTTTGGAGTGTGATACCTTCTCATAGGTAGTCCAACAATTGATTTTCTTTTTCAAAGCCCGGTTAATCACTATAAAAATTTAAAACTCCCCCTTAAATAAAAACTTATTAATAAATTAAACTCTGTTATGGCCAAAATTTATTCGAGAGATCGCTGTTTTTGCTTTTCTTTTACAAAAAATGTGGTTTTTCAAAGATTAAGATGCAAAAGATTGTTTTCTTTTTGTGAATGGAATATTACAAACACATGTTTTATTAGTGACAAAACTTTTTGTCATGATAATAACCCCCCCTCAGATCATTATCCCAGTTTATACATTCAAAAAATATGTTGAGAAAATAATACGGATCATGATGCTGATAAAAATCAAGGAGACATGTGATTGCATAAATATCAAATGTTTTTTTATTTTTCTATTTTTCAATTTTTATTTGTTTTTATGATTTTGAAAAATATCAAGAAAATCTTTGTCTTTTAATTGTTTCAATTTTTGTACTTTGTTTTTGAAAATTTGTTTAAATGTTGTGATGTATGATCTTGAGAATCAAGAAGATAATTTTGCCAGACGTTCCAACTCAGTTAGAGTTATAATTTTTCTAGACGTTCCAACCCAGTTGGAGTCATACATCTCATACCAATTCTGTGAACTAGATACTCAAACATTTCCTTTAGAAGAGCTTTGGTAAACAGATCAGCCAATTAGTACTCCGTCCCGACAAAATACAACTCAACATTACCATTCTCAACGTGCTTTTTGATGAAATGGTAACAAATGTTGATATGTTTTGTACGTGAATATTGAACCGGATTGCATGAGATTGCAATAGCGCTCTTCGAGTCACAGTACATCGGAATTTTGTTGAAACGATATCCATAATCCAAAAGTTGTGTTCTCATCCAGATGACTTGAGCACAACAAGCGGATAAAGATACATATTTAGCTTCCGCTATCAACATTGCAGTACAATATTGTTTCTTTGATGACTAGCTCACCAATTTTTCTCATATAAATTGTATGCCCCCTTATGTGCTTTTACAATCGTCATGGCACCATGCATGGTCTGCATCTAAATATGCAAAAAGTTCAAAGCCAGAGTCCTTTAGATTCCATAGGCTAATGTTATAAGTCTGTTTTAGGTATCGAAAGATCCTCTTAACCTCTTTGAGGTGCACAAACAAAGGTGGCGAATGCAATATCAGGTATACTAGCTGTGAGATTCATAATCCCTCGTATCATGCTATGATATTTTGTTTGATCAGTTGAAGTGCCTTGTAAATCAGCATCTAGTCTGGCAGTAGCTATTGGTGTGCTAATCGAATCACAACCATCCATTCCATGTTTTTTCAAAATTTCTAAGGTATATTGTGATTGACTTATAAAGATTCCACGAGGTGATTGATGAATCTGAAGTCCAAGAAATTTTTTTATTTCACCCATCATTGACATCTCAAAAAAAAATTTCATTAGTTTTGTAAATTTGTTTGAAAAATCTGAATTTGTTGAGCCAAAAATGATGTCATCAACATATAGTTGTACAAGTAATATGTCGTCCTCGTGTCATATTGTAAATAAGTTTGGGTCAACAATACCTTTAGTGAAGTGATTTTTAAAAAAGAAAGGAGGACATCTTGTCATACCATGCTCTTGGAGCTTGTTTGAGACCACAAAGAGCTTTCTGAAGACGATAGACATGATCAGGAAAGTCATGGTCTACAAAACAATCGGGTTGAGTCACGTACACTTCTTCCTTCAGAGGACCATCTAGAAAAACAGTTTTGACATCCATATGATATATGGTGAAGTTTTTGTGAGTTGCATAATTTACGAACATTTTGACAACTTCAAGCCTTGCTATAGGAGCAAATGATTCTTCAAAATCAATTCCTTCTTCTTAACGGTACCCTTTGGTGAGGAGTCAAGACTTGTTGCGAATCATCATGTTTTCTGCATCAGTCTTATTTTTCCAATGCCATTTAACCTCGATAATATTCCTTTTAGCGGCTCTCTCGACTAATTCCCAAACGTGTAGTCTTTGAAATTGATGTAGCTCGTCTTGTATCGTCTCAATCCAGCTATAATCTTGCATTGCTTCTTTGATGTTTTTGGGTTCAGTAGTACTCGCAGTGAGTGTGTACATACATACTTCAGCATCAGTTTTGAGTTTACTTCTTGTCTTAACTGGTTTCGGCGGGTTACCTATCACTTGTTCGAGCGGAAGAGCTTTTATCCACGTATGTGTTGAGGAGTGTAGTTAATTAAATTCATGCATATTTGACTGATACTGATTTGTTGAAGATGGTTCAGCTTCTTTAATCACAGGAGAACAAAATGGTTTATGAAAGTATTTTCGTCAAGTTGTGCAATATATTCTTGAATGGATTCATCAGCTAGATCATTTGAGATCGAAGAAGTTGGTTCTTCAGAGGTAGATACTAGTGGAGGAGCTTCATTGTCTTCAACAATGATTGTTGACGATGAAGGTATGTCTTTAGTATTGAGAGTTGTAGGTGCAGCAGAATTAGTGGACAGTTCTGGTTGTCTCGCCTGATAGTATTCCTTATAAAGTGGACTAAAAAAATCATCTAAATCTTCTTTTGACGGTGTCTGATTTGATTCAGCTGATGAATCTTCAACATTAAAGTTGGTTGTCTCGGGTTCTAAACAGCTGTGTTCAGAAGCCATTAACATTATGTTGATAGAAATAATGCCTAAAAACGTTATTAATATTTTTCGACCTCTCTACGTTTTGATAATCACAAAATGTAAAAACGATTAATGAAAAATTATCCGTAAACAAATATTTAGTAGTAATTTTTTATTTCGAAATTTTAATTACTTAAAGGTATGAATAAATAAATGCTTAATGCATTTTATGATCAAAAGAATTTTTATTTAACCTCATATTTTTTATAAAAAAGTCACAAACATTTTTAATCTTTACAAAAGCAATGTTTAGTATTTAAATCTATGAAATGTTTTATTCAAATAAATATGTTGAATTCAAATTTTCTACCTAAAACGGCTAGGAATGTCCAGAAAACACCTCCGCAGAAAAAAAAAAAAAGGGAGCGTCCAGGCTGGGCGCCCCCTTAATTATAAAGGGTGTCCCTCCCCCCCCCCCCCTTTTTTAAATTATTAAGGGGACCAGAGCACCGCTAATTAAGGGACCGGCGAGACAAAAAAGCAAGCCCAGCTTGCCTATACATACTGGACTATTCCCTACTGATTTTCCTCCACCATTTGCACCACTTTCTTTCTGTTAACAATCAGTTTATACCTCTCCTTTTCATTCCATTGATCATTTAATATCATTACAAGGAAAGTGGGCTTTATTTTGGGCTTTATGATCCGGGTATGGCCCAATTAGAGGTGAGGGGTTATTTTTTGGATTTTGTTGACTTTTATTGACCATGATTGACTAGAGTAGACTGAGGATTTGACTTTTCCTAGCTTTGCTTCTGGCCTTTATTCACTCTTCCGTTCTCGTGTCCGTGCATGCTTGTTTTTGACGGTTTTTATGTGATTTTTGAATTATCCTTACGTGCATACACAAAACACAAATACAAGCATATTTTTGTCATTTTTGGTCTGTTTTGGGTTTAATTGGGTTATTTTAGGTAAAAACGGATATGTGTATTCTACACTTATCTAAATTCAACGATCAAAATCGGAGCCGACATCGAAGAATACTTAATGGCCCCACCCGTACCCATTTAATGGGCCGGACAAGCCCATTAGTATATTCTAAGAAGACTACAAGCCCAAGTTTAAAAAAAAGCCCATTTCACTCGGCCCAATTTCCCTATGCCCAAGGGGCATATCTGCCAAACCACTAAAGTATACACCACAAGGGTTGATTCTGCCAACTTCTCTTATAAAACCACCATAAGGACCTTCCATGTAATTACATATATAACGTTGGAGGGATAAATCTGCCATTCACCCAAATTCTCAAAACCCCACAAGGACTTAAACTGCCACATTAAACATATATTTGAGGGACCAAACCTGTACACACACCAAACTTCACCCTGACTTGAACTACTGTATATCTTCCAAATCATTTCCCGCCCAAAACCTGTGCCCATCACTTTCACCTCATTTCTTGTTCACTCCCCTCCAAAAATATCACCATCCCTCACCCCACACCCACATGGAGTCAAAGCCAATCTAGCAATCCAAAGCATGCCCATTGGCTTATAAAATTGAAGGTTATGATGATTAGGATTGGGCAACAAGCTAAGATGGATGGCTAAGATTGATGGGTGTTTCTCCTCACACAGAAAACACAACAAACACACTTCAAAGAAGACTGAAGAACAAGTTTTAGTTATTAATGTTTGTAATTTTTAGGGTTTGGGGAGCTCGAATCTTTGTAAAAAAAAATGCTTGTAGCAATTATTTTCGTTACCTCTTTTTTATAATACTGTTTTTAATATAAATTGTCATTAAATTCTACCCAAGTCACTTTAAATTCTGTCTTTAAATTATCTTGCAATTTATTTTTTATGTCACTCTACAGTTTCTTTAAAATTCATGCTCATTTTACTTATTTGTTTATTTAAATACTGTTTGTTAAGCTTGTTTATAAAGCTTTAAGTCTTTAAAGTTTTTTTTTATGTAAGTTGTCTTCATAATATGTCAAGAAATTCTTGAGTTTTACCATTTAAGGGGGTGTTTGGTAAAGTGGGTAAAAATGGGTAAAATAGTCTTTAAAACCAAATGGGTCAAGTGGCAACCTTTGTCAAGCCCCTTTGAGTTATTCTAAACCTGTTTCTAAAAGTTATTTTGGTTTGAAAGCAGATTTTAAGTTTTCTTAAAATATTCCTTTGAAACTGTTTTGACAAAACAAATTCACAAGTACTAGGTTGATCAAGCTTTCAAAATCCTGTTTTTGTGTTCTTTCTTAGTGTTAATGCAGTAGGTTATTGTGTTTTTAAGTTTGCTTTTGAGTCTTAATTAAACTGTCAAAAATTGGTCAAGTCTTAGAGTCAATGAAACTGCCATTTTAAATCTTCATTATCAGAGGGTTATTATTATTTTTAGCTTCTAATATTTGATGCACAAGTCCTTTACAATCCTATTTCCATATGTTTTTAATAAGTTTTTAAATTTTAGCTTATTAGGGGGCTTATTCTCAAGCCTGCTTTTAGCCCCTCAAAACCTCAAACCTACCCTGGTGCTAGATGCCTTTCTTGTAGCCTTTTTTTTGTTGCTTATGTTTGATCAAAGCTTGTTTTTCTTTGCATTTGTAGGAAGCCTATAAGCTCATTGATAAGCCCTAGTAGCCTTAAGCCTTAGTTCCCCCTCTAGATTGCTTAAATTTCAGCCAAAAGTTGCCATTTTAACTGTTTTGAACTCAGATTTAGGCTTGCGGTTTATTTTAGTCTTTTGGCTTTTCTGGCTGATTTGTTTAGCTTATTTTAGTTTTATTTGCTTATTAGGATTAGGTTCCCTTGCCTTAGCTTAAGTTTTCCCTTTCCTTAGCTTATTTTTCATTTTAAGCTCCCTTAGTCTAGCCTAGTTTCTTTGTCCTTAGGATTTTAGTATTCTGTCATTTTTGCTTAGCTTAGCTTATTCCTTTAGCTCATTTTTGTTTTTCTTAGGCTTATTTAGTTTAGATACTTATCTGTATTGTTTATTACTTTGTTTCTTAGCTTATCTTTCCCCTTAACAACCTAGCAGTACTAACTCTTAAGTTAGTACTGCTGAGGGTTTAAGCCAATTTTTGGCTTATTGGGCTTATTCCATTTGCTTATTTTTTGTTCCTAGTAGTTCATTATGTTTGTGTGTTAAGTTGTGTTCGATTATTTTCCCACTTTCTTTGCTTATTTGTCCAAAAAGCCATTAAGAAAAGCACTTGAGCCTTTAAGCTCAAATTAAGCAAACTGCCATCAAAAAGCCCTTTTTCCAGCTTATTTATAAGCATTCACAAAAATTTGTAGTTATGAAAAATGATAAGCCCCATGTGCTTATTAAGTTTGTGTAAAAAGTTTTTCTAAAAAAAAAGGGATAAGAGGAAACCCGGGTGAGCAAGACTCGAACCCGGGTCTCTACTCTCATCAACCCTCTCTTATAAAAACACTCTTACCGTTGTGCCCTTGGGTCTTTTCTGTTAGACCCTTGGGCACCTTGGTATATAAGGGTGTTTTGACCCTTTAGCTTATAAGCTCGTTTAAGCTTATTTTCAGCTTATTCATAAGCTGAATTTCGGGTTTCTTATTTTTCTTAGGATAGTTTTAGGGTAAAGTATTTTTAGTAATTTTTTTAGAATTTTTAAAAATAGTTTAGTATTTTTTATAATTTAATTTCTTTAAAAGTTTTAAAAATTCATAAAAAATACAAAAATTATCAAAAAAATATTTT
>BQNB010016020.1:51147-72263 GCA_026074375.1 Tanacetum coccineum
ATAAACCTATAAATTCACCAACATTATTGTTGACAGTTTAAACATGTTTTCTCAGGTCAATAAGGTACAAGTCACGGATACATTGGCTGGTCGTCATTTGAAGTCACATTATCATAATGATTTGCATGCATTACATTTTGGAACATTGTTATGTTGTGAAGTCTTTAATTTTCCAAGATAAACAAGTTAAGCCCATGAGCTTTTTGTAACGAACCATTTATGAAATCCAATGTATCAGTTTTTAAACGACCCTTGTAATGGTTGTTCTCATACCTTGTGCTATTGATCTATGAAGTAATGCCCCCGAAACATCATATTCCGCTGCGACCCATTTTGGGGGTGTTACAGTTACTACATTGCAATGCTCAAAGTCCAACAGAAACTCACCCAATATTAATTCCTTCCAAGAGAAAAATATAAACTGGTTACCTTTCTTAACACCAAGGTGATCTAAAAGGGCCCCGACTGCCTAACCAGACATGCCAGAAGTTCTTGAAAATCCAAAGGTGTAACTTCCTGAGATAGTAAAGCAAATGGACAAAAAAGTTCAGCATAAGACTCTGATATAAAACCGGTATAGGTTTATTAAGTACATGTATTGAAAAGTTTGAGTTCAACACATGATTGAAGAAGTAGGCCTTCTGAAAGTGTTATTCTATCAAACGTCGAGTTACAAGCCAAAAAATCTATGCAATGAGACAATGAGCATATACATGCAGATGTCAGCTTCAACCTATTTACATTTAGCATGGTAAAATTGGGTAGTATTAATTACAAATGAGTCAGTTTTGTTAAGTTTTAAAGGCAGCCAAAATTGAAACTGGTCAAAGTTACCGACGGGTGTATAATGCATATAACTTCCTAAACTGTGTTGAAATATAGTTTTCCTAATCAATTTTACCATGTAGGATATTACTTAAAAGAAAACCTAATGTTTCAGGTTAATCAAAGCCGCCAAAGCACGTTTATTACACACCTATTACTAGACCACCACCCCCCCCCACCCCCCCCACCACCTCTCCGATCCCACCCCACGCCGCGCCACCCCCCCCCCCAACCCACCCCCCCCCACCCCCCCCCGCCCCACCCCTCCGCGAGTCCGCCGCCGGACCGGCCGCCCCCCGCGCCGAGGAGCCGGCCCCGGGCCCTGAGCCCCTGGCACGGGTGCCGGGACCCGGGTGAGACCAGGCGCCGGCCCCCCCCCCGGCAGGGCCAATCCGGGATCCGGGGGCCCGCCCGACCGTCCTGGGCCGCCGGACCGGTCCGTGGGTTTGAGCCGCCGTTGCCGACGGCCGGGCCGCCGGGCCGTCGCCGCCGCCTGACCTGCGCCACATTTTGCCCATTTTATGACACAATTAATGAATATACAAATAATAGTAATACAGTGAATGGGAATTTCACTAGAATAAGAAACGCCAAACAATTTTTGTGTTATATCAGGATCTACAAAGCATCCAGCATAAATAAACAGTTATGTGTTATATCAAACGAATGCACTAAAGTACATCAAACAGATGCACTAAAAACCCTCAAACAGATGCACTAAAGTAACTCAAACGGATGCAATTAAATAAGTCCGTTCCAAAAAAGCTTTTAGGATTTTGACATACCTAACTAGTTTTCTGCGTTATAAAGACAGATAAGCAGCACATGTTTGCATGGAAAAACTGGTTTTCTGCTTAATTAATCTAACAATGATCTTACAAGGTTACAAGGTTTCCCAAGGTATAAGTCGGGCATGGTGGGTAACGGGTCAAAACATACCAGACTGACCCACTACTGCATTTTTCTCCGTTTAATATTTTCATTTCCAAATAATCATGAATCCGCTGATTGTGGTTACAAAACAAATAACTACACATTATTTTAACCCATGTAGAAACAATGTTATATTTGACCCGTTTGAGATGAAGCATAGCCCAAACCGACCCATATAGAAATCGAAACTGTCACTTCTAATAAAAGGGATGAAAACTTGCCTATTCCTTTACGAACGGAAAAATTTGGTCAATTAGAAAAGAAGAATATTGCGAGTTTAAGATTTTTGATAAACTTAAAATATCCGAATATCCCATAAGAAATAGTATTAAATTCCCTTGTGTTCAGACTTAATAACCAAAAATTATTATAGAAAATGAAAGTACTATGAAAGATTTGTAGACTTAATGGTCGGTTATAAACACGTTCATATAAATCCAAACATATGAGCCCATAAAGATTGTTAGTGTATGCTTACCGAAGATGTTTATGCCAAGTTGAGCGTAGATAGGAGAGAAAATTCCGTCCACATAATTTCAATCTTACAATGATCTAGCCATGCATGCTCATCAAACGGATGCGCTAAAGTTACTTAAACGGATGCACTAAGTGCCTCAAACGGATACCCTAAACTTATAAACAGATGCACCAAACATACATAGTGATACCCTAATGGGTTTATAGATGCACTAAACAAAACAAACAGATGTCCTAACTTAACATGATGCACTTATCATATTACACATGTCGTAACAAATTTTTTATGCACTAATTATACAAAAAAAATGCTGTAACAAATCGATTGATGCCCTAATCATACCAACAGATGTGCTAACGCTTATCTTAGTTACGATAATCAAACAAACAAATTATCTGACTTATAACATAATGCTCTTATCATACTAACATATGCCAAAACAAAATGATGCCCAAATGTTAATACAAATGGATGCCCTAATGTGTTCATAGATGCACTAAACAAAACAAATAAATGCCCTAACTTAGCATGATGCATTACATTTGACGGCAAAATGTGTTCAGAGATGACTGTGTTTTGTAACATTGCATTTAGAGTCATGTGATCATTAAAGTTTTAATTGCTTTCATGTATTTCAAGCATCTCAAAGCTAACTTTTACAAACCACACATTTATAAATTTCTTTTATACAATTGTTAGATGATCTAACTACGTTTTCTACTCCACATCTCAAGAGTCAAGACTATGCACATCAACTCAAATTTCTTTCTCATTCATAAACATGAAAAAATATCTATATAAACTCCGTGTCATAATAAATTTTATGAAAGGGGGCACAAAAGTAATTATATAGACAATTCTAAAAGTATCTATATTGTAACTCACCTTTTTGAGATTATCCAAGTCCATGTCGTGCTCAGGCAAGTGAGATCCCGGTAAGCCAAGCCTTAGTTCAACACCCTTAAGGTTTAAATTTAATTTCAGAAACAGAAGTGTTATCAACCGACGAACAATCTGATAATCCTAGATAGTTTCATTCCGTCAACAACGCGCCATTTCCTCATCCTTGTCCGTCCCCTTCAACGCCCCTAACATCGGTGGTGACATCTGATCCAATGCTTCTACACTTCTTGTTAATAACATGTTCTAACAATTAATAAACATTAAATATATAAACTTCAAATCACCTCAAAAACATTCCATGATATTTGATAAGAATCAGATTGGTTGTAAAGTAAATGGAAAGTATTTACAGAAGTTGGAAGTTATTCAAATTTTCCTCATCTGGTATAAGATCAAATATTGTCTCCAAAGGCCCATGTTTCTGATGTACCATTATTAGCTCTTGTACCCGTCTTCTAGTATTATCATAAACATAGCCTGTTCAACCCCTAAAAAGCAGTTTTTTCCCTGTCCAGGCGGAAAGGGTTGTAAGACTAGTGTGTTGTAGTTTGAGTTATCCACCTCTTCATTATTTATAAATTTTTGGAACCCGTTTCTTTCTTTTAGTATTCAGATCATTAAAACCATTAGCTTGTTCAAACCCCCCATAAAAAAGCAGAGTTTCGTTGATTTGTATGGTCATCCATGCAACCACTATATTGATTGGAAGTTAAGATCGTTACTATCCGTTACGCTTGCATTTCAGTTCCTTCGGTCCATAATGTTTGGAAAGGTTAAAAAAATATTTATTTTATTGAGAAGCAAACACCAATACCTTGCAACTACCTGGAAGAGTTTGTGGATAGTTTAATTGTTCTGATATGGAGACAAACCTGAGATATAAACATCTTTGATCAAACACTAAGAGGCTGATAAGAATATATACATAACTAAAAAGATAAGAAAGTAAACCAACTTGTCCGGGCGAACTACTCAAGGGATGCCATAATGCACCAGTTCGCCATTCACCGTCACTAAAGATGGGACGTACTAGAAATTTGTTTGATTAGATGCACTAATCAAACAAACAGATGCCCTAATCAAACAAATAGATGCCTTAATATGTCCAACGATGCACTAATCATACGCATTGATGCCCTAATACGTTCATTGATGCACCAATCATACTACTGGATGCCCTATTACGACCAAACATATGCCTTAAATTTAACAAACAGTTGCTATTTTATTTAGAAATTAACTATTTTAAACAATCAGATATTTTATTTAACAAACAAATGTTATTTTTCCATGTGACCTTGATGCACTAATCAACCAATCTAGTATTTTTCATTTTTTTTCGACATAGTTTTCATGTTTAATAATCATAATAAATTCCTTAAACAAACATATGCCTTAAATTTAACAAACAGATGCCTTAAATCTAATAGTCTTAATATTTTATAGATTTCATGTTACCCATATGCCTTAAACAGTTTTAAACTGATGCCCCAACACATTTTTGAACTGATGCCCTGACACAATTTTGAACTGATGCCCTAAAACATCTGGATATTCATATTTACTCATACTTATTTTAATACAGATGCACTAAAATATTCCATACATATGCCTTAATATTTTAATACACTAATCAAACACACAAGGCTCATACATATTTCAACGTTCGACAGATTAATCATACTCAATAAGATGCCTTAATGTATCATATGATGCACTAATAGCAATCAGTGATGCCCTAATACAATATTAATAATGCATTCATGGGGGTGTTTGGCAATACACTAATCTATCACACACCATAACATTTATGACATACAAACAAACAAACAAATATCTTATATGATTTCAGTATGATTTTATCTAACAAACATATTCTCTTTTCATCAGATTTTATGATACCTTGATGCCCTAATACAATCTTAAAACTGATGCCCTAATACAGTCTTTATACATACACAATAAACAAACAAACTGGAGCCCTAATACAGTCTTTATACATACACAATAAACAAACAAACTGGAGCCCTAATACATTATTAAAACAGATGCCTTAAACAAACAAACAAACAAACTGATGCTCTAATCTAATATTAAAACAGATGCCTTAAACAAATAAACAAACTGATGATCTAATATAGTCTTAAAAGAGATGCTCTTTTTTTATGGTACCCTATGCAATAACCTGATGCACCAACTAGAATACACAAATGCACTGAAATGTCTTCAATAATCGGATTACATACATTTAACCTGATGCACCAACTAGGACACACAGATGCACTGAAATGTCTTATAATTCAATAATAGTATAGTACCGTGCACCAACATTTAACCTGATGCACCAACCATAAACACATATGCACTGATATGTAATCTGATGCCTTAACATGTAACATGATGCTGCAAGTATACACAGAGATGCCCTAAGTTGTCATATCATTCAAAATAAACACATATGTTGTAAATTAGCGCATCATAAATATAAAATATCATTTATACATTTTATCAAACACCTTTTCTACAGATAAAATAACCTACACATTAGATAATATAACCTTACAATTACACATACATGCATTTTCTACTCATAACATAGCCAACAAACAAACACCTTTAACATAAAAATTCCTGTACAATTATATCAAAACAAGTAACATCAATATTTCACACACATCTGAATACAAAATTCGTGCATCACATTTATAAAATTTCATTTAGACATTTTATCAAACACCTGGTGTGCGGTTTTAACAAACATGTTTTTCATTCATTTTTTGGTCAAATTTGTTCCATACCCGGTAGAATACATTATAATATGAGGATACACTTTCAACAAAACTTCAAAAATTATTATATTATTGATTTAAATTTGATCAATTAACAAAATTAGTGCACTTACTTGCTTTTTCTTCATTTCAGATAATCGGTCTACAAAATTAGTCATTCACGAGTATATTTTATGGGATATTGATCAGAACTTGTTAAGAATTAGGGTTCTTTTGATTGATTTTAATGGTAAAGTGATTGTTTTCTTGATCGGTATGAAAATGGTGAAATTTTAGAGAGAATAATGATAGTCGTGATGTGTTGGTATGAAAATGATAGGATCTGGATGGTTAACCCTACTGGTTTGTGTTTTTTAAAATTTTTACCCTCAAATTTGATGCATTTGCAAAATCTACCCTGTAGTTTGGTTTTCTTGGTTTTCTACGAATATCAAGTTTTCTCTAGAACCCATCCCTATGTCTAAGTTAATTCCTATACCCAACACCAAAAACCTCGTAACAAACATACCTTAGGTTTATTTATTTTGTTAATGGTATTTCTCTTGTTAGTCAAGTAATTGTGTAGATTTGCCGTTGAGGTGTATTTAAGCAACACCTATACTTTTCCTTATTTGTTTGATATATTCAGTTTGATAATATTCACGATTGATGAGATCAAAATTGATTGTATTGTGTAAGTAGAATACCAACTCATTTATCCATGCATCTCCAAATGGTATATAAAAAGAGTGTAAACGAGTTAAATAGAGTTGAACTTTGACATGGCTCAACTTGACTCGACATATTATGTTTGGCTCAAACTCGGTTCGATAGCTTGAAAAGCTTGACAATAATTCGAGACGAGCCTATATAAGCACAAGCTCGACCCGCTAAACATTTCGAACATATTTTCTAGGCTCAAGCTCGAGGCTCGCTAAGGCTTGCCTTGAACGAGCTTGAGTTACTAGACAAAACCTCGACCCATTTACGCCCCTAGATATAATACGTTATATCGACATAACATTTATAAAGAGTCATTAGGCTTCGTTAAGCAAAAGGGCAAAAAAACAATAAAAAAATAATGAATAATAAAATGTGAGAGTATGAACTGTAGCAACAAGTTACAGAAATAGTCCATAAGGTTATCTGTACGTTGTAAAGTTAGTCCTAAATGACTAACTTTGCAACGGAATGCTAACCCAATGACAGTTTTTGTAAAAACTTATAGAAACAATTTACGAAAATTGTCCTTAGGGTTATCAGTCCTTTACAAAGTTAATCCTTAATGACTAACTTACTATACTAAAATAGTCCCTGGGCTCTTATTCCGTTGCAAAGTTAGTACTTAACATAAAACCTCACACTTCACAGCAGAGCGCGGGTGAAAAACGTCATTTCCTACGTTCATGAAGAGGTTCAAGTTGGTTTATTGATACGTATGTTGTAAGCTTTTAGTACAAGTTTATATCAGTTAAATAGTATATGCACAAATACTATATGGTTTTTTAGTAAAAAAATAACTTATCTTAATATTAACTGTTATAAAGCATTATAGGTTAATCTATTAATGACAAAAGATCCGTATAGAACACATTCCAACTAAAGAACAATTCACCTTATCTCAACCACTCATTCTTTTAAATCTAAGGGTGTAAATTAATTGATATTTTAATATAATTAATTACCAAAGGGTATTTTTGTAATATCACTCAAAATTAAAAGACCGGGGTCGGTTACTCCCATCTCATATACTCATTTCATTTCATTTTCATTTCAAACTTTCTCATTTACTCTCAACAATAAAGGTTTCCGGCGACTGTTGCGATTGTTCCGGCAGACGAACGAGGAATGAAGCGACGCCCCAAAATTGGCGAGTTAAGGTTATGGTGATTTCCGATAAGTTCTCTTTAACACATCTTCCTGGTGTTAACAGTGATTCATCATTTGTTGTGGTTTCCGGTAACTGTTGCTATTTCTCCGACGGAGGAGCGAGGAAGGAGGTGGCGCCCAATCTTTGATTTGTTGTGGTTTTTGAAAGGTGATGTCATCGTGTTCGTCGTTGTTGTGTTGGAAGTTTGTTATTAGAAGTTTGTTGAGATTCATATTTGTTGTGGCGGTTGTTGGTTGGAATATGAAGCAAAGCTTTATTTTATGAAGAAGATGAACATTTTTTTATGAAGAAGATGAACTCTAGCCACAAATTAAAAAGACAAGTGAAATGGTTTTGTTTTCTTTTTAGGGAATATGGTGCTTTTTACTTTGTGTAAGATGAAATTAGAAAATATATATGAAAATCAGAAATAGTGGGAAAGGGTATGCACACCATGTGTTTGATGAAATGCCACTATGATAATCACACGTGATTTATTAAGTTTTCATTTATGAATTGACATTTTTGATGTTATGATTTTTTATGGTGATGTTTAGAGTGGAAAACTAGTTGGCATTTTATCGTGCGTGCGTTTGTTAATATGAGACATTATATAGAAACTTACCTTGACCTAGAAGGCATAATGCTTGATCATCATGGTGATACATTGTTTAACGAGCTTCCTGGATTTGCGAACGTCAATTGTTTAAATTTGGCTTCTTGATTGATGACTTTTGAGTTCGGTAAGAATTTGAGGGAATGATTCAATGATGGTTCTTTAAATATTATAAACCAATTAAGATTAACGATGATAGGATGGATGACCTATTTGGAGAATGATTGGCAAAGGGTACGATAGTGAGAAATTAAAATAGAATCCTAATGTTTTTTCGCTTGTGGTAATATCCTTCTGCTACTTTAAACAACATTTTTTTTAGTTTCTATATCATTGTAAATTCCCATAGACATCACATTTGCATGTGTAGCGATTGTTTCTAAGCAAACATAGTGATTTCCCTTTTGCCTTCTTATTTGTGTAGGTTATCAGATAATTCATTACATGATAGTTTGATTGGACATAACGTGACTGGTTCGCTTTCTATTGCAGGTCATCATTAGGGTAGGATGCATTGTAACTTGCCATTTACATTATATTGCAGTTACATGTAGCTGCTATTTTTAATCTAAGGGTTCAATTGCAAGCGTTTAGAGGCACATTCATGGCTTTGAGAGAAAAGGGTGATTGGCCAAAACCTTCATTTCTATGCTCATCCACTGTTATATAAGAATGATGTTATTAACACATGATTTTAAAAAAAATGTCAAATACATATTAACTTCATTCACTGCCTTTTGCTTAAGAAGCTTTGACAATTACCTAACAGTCTTCGATTGAAATACTTTTGAGACTTGCATAGTGCTCCAACGGCTACTAGATAAATAGGACCCAAGTTGCTAGTTTCTTATCCACAACTGATGTTAAGGAAGGCCATCTTTGGAATATGGCTAGTAACGCAATAAAAGCTCTATAATGGGCGACTGATCCAGAGATTGAGTGTGGTGGAATATTTAAAAGAAGAGAGAATAACTAAAACTAGTATTTCTTTTTTTCTCATTGACTCTTAACTTGATTTCTATTATAGAACACTGTATGTTTTGTTGTTATTTTGGATATAACAAGTAGATGTTGCTTATTTTGTTGCCTATTTTGGATAAACAAGTAGATGTTTCTTATTTTAGGTTCTTAACTTGATATATGCTTTTGTTGTTATAATCTAGGTCGTCATGAAGATAAATGTGTAAAAATGTCAATGCCGGTATAGTTGGTAAATCTAATAGAGTTGTAAAGATGAACATGATATGCAAATAGTTCACAAAGTGTCGTTTTGAACGAAAGTGTACGTGAAGATTATAATGAGCTGATGTTTGGTTGCCTGAATTACGAGAAAATGGAAAAAGAAAGTTATTGATTGGCATACGTGGTTGCAAGATCCTCAGAAGTGCTGTAAAAAATATGAGTTGTTGAGTACGCGTTTGGGTCTATTGCTGCTGTTTGGTTGTCTCATTCATCAGCTGATGTTTAGTTGCCTGGGTCTTGAGTTGATGTTTGGTTTATGAGAATCAGTGTGTGTATTTTGTGTGTACAAAATCACATGTGATTTGGTACTAAATCACATGTGATTTGTACCAAATCACATGTGATTTTTACAAATCACATTAGATTTGTACTGAGTTTTATTTAACAGTTAAATTTATCTTATTTTAATTGACTGCAGAGTAATTACAAAAAGTTGATCCAAGATGTACTCAATGATACAAGTCTGTTATTATAGATATTTTAGTTTCTTGTAACATATTCATACATGTAACTATAAATGTGGTGAGGTAAATCACATGTGATTTATACGCTATTAAAATTACTTGTGATTTTGCAGTAACTTTTATACTTAATTTTTGTAATATGTTTATGACACAATCACTATGGTCTGTTTTTTTTTTTGTATTTTTTTTTGAATTTTGAGTATTATGTTTTGTCTTAAATTCAAGATAACAGTAGAATATAGCATTCAATAACAAGATTATTTCAATGTAATTCAAGTAAAAGAGGAATTTATATATGTCAATAAAACATTGTGTTAAAATAATATAATGAAATTGTAAAAGTAAATTTTAAACAAAAGTTCCAAACACCAATCAATGTCATATTTCTCTTCGCCTTTGAGTTTAACAAACAAGTGTTTTTGGTATGCAAAATAGTCTTTGTCAACGATGTTGACATTTCTTTTTTGAATTCCACTTTTAATTCATGTATTTTTTCTTCCCATTTCTACATCATCTTTTATTTACCACACCACATTGTTTGGAGCCCGTGGACAGATTTTTTACATACAATTTCTTTTAGCATCTGCAAATACGACCACATAGTATCATATACACATGATTTTAAAGCCCATTTCATGTTTTATCAACAATTGAATCACATGTGATTAGATAATCAAATAACTGAAATCACATCTGATTTTACTCCTTCAACGGTTAACGAATACACATTCAAATTTGTGGTTTTTCAGTCTTATACAAAAGAGAAAATCACATGTTTTTTCATAAATTTCTCAAAACAAAGGATTTCTGCACCAGAATCAATTGTGGATTTGCTCTTTTTATATCAAATAATTCTCATTTGATCCAATTTACAACAAAAAAGAGAAAATCACATTTGATTTCCATTTTTCATAACAAACACTATAACACCAGAATCACATGTGATGCATTGTATTTCTTTTTATTTGTCACTATAACACCATAATCACATGTGATTTCCATTTTTCATAACAAATCACTATAGCACCAGAATCACATGTGATTCACCAGAATCACATGTGATTCACCATAATCCCATGTGATTCATTCCTTATTAAATGAAAACTAAACCTAATTTGTTTCAATCTATTCTAATTTTCTTATAACAAACCATTACAACTCTAATATCACATGTGATTTGTCCTTTTTTATCAAATTTTTTATTTGAATCAGTAGAAATGTACAAGGAATAAATCACGTGTGATTTGAATTTATTCATAACAAAACACTTCTAAAGTAGAATCACATGTAATTTTACCTGTAACTTCTTCTATAACAGCATCTGGATGTGTAATTTCTTGTAAAACATCTTCAGTATCTGATTCAAACTCATTATCAGATTCAATAACATGTTTGTTAGATTGATATGTTAAAAATCCATAAACATAATCTAAATTGATTTCATCCCTTTTTAACAGTGATTGTGTGATTGTCAGGTAAATCGATGGTGTTTTAAAATGATTTACAGTGATTCACAATGATTTACGATGATTTATGATGTTTTACGATGATTTACGGTCATCGGCATTTTTCTGGCGAGGTTATTGTGTTTTCGATGATGATTTGTGGTGTTTCCGGCGAGATTTGATGTTTTTTCCGACTAATTTACAGTCCTAGAATGAAGTAGCGGTGGTTTATTACGTTCCGGTGATGGTTTATGGTATTTTCGGCGAGGTTTGAAGTTTTTCGGCGGGTGGATTAATGATACGAGGTGTGTGTGTTTTTTAGGAGAGAGAAAGTAAAATATTAAATGAGGGTAGGTATCTATTTTTCAAGGTTTATATATGATTAGGGATTTAATAGTAGCCATTGGATGAAGACGAAATTAAGGGTCTAGATTGGTTCTTTTGTTCTTTGATAGTGGGTTGGTTGTGTTGTTGTGTTTTGTTCGTCGTGTTGTGTTTTGATTCTGATCTAGTGTTTGTTGTTGTTGATGATGATTGTTTGTTGTGTAGTGTGTGTGTGTTGTTGATTGTTCGATTGTGTTGTTTTTTCGTTGTTTCTGTGTTCGTAGTGTGTGTGTGTAGGGGGTTGATTGTGCAGGATTGGAGTTGTTGTAGTCGCTTGTTGTGCTGTTTGTGTGTTTGTGTTGTCGGTTGTGTTGTGTGTCTGTAATGTTTGTTTTTTTGGTCTTTTGTTGTTTTGGTGTGTTGTTTTGTTTGTAGTTGTTCGTGTTTTTTTTTGTAGTTGTGTGTGATGTTTGTTGTTTTTTTTGTTTTGTTGTTGTTTTGTTGTTGCTGTTACGTGTGTGTAGTGGTGTTGTGCTTCTGTTGTGTATTTGTCTTTCGTTTCGGTTTGTGGTTTGTTGTTTGTTTGTGTTTGTGATTGGTTGAGTCTTGATTGTTTTGTGTGTTGTTTTGTAATTTGTGTGTTTTTTTGTGTGGGGGGATGTGTGTATTTTGTGTTTTGTTGGTGGTCGGTTTTTTTTGTCTTTGTGACTGTGTGTTGTGTGTGTGTTGTGGTGTTTCGTGTTAGTCGTGTTTGATTGATTGTGTGTGTTGTTGTGTGTGTCTGCTGTTGTTTGGTGATGTTATGTGTGTTTTTTTGTTTTTTTGTTTATTGTGTGTTGTGTGTGTTTTCGTGTGTGTGTGATTGTGTTGTGTGTTGATGTGGGTTGTGTTTTCGTTTGTGTGTTTGTATGTAGTTTCGTTTGTTGTTGGTGTGGGCGTGTTCTGTTGTTGATGGGGTTTGGTTTGTTCGTGTTTTGTGTGTTGTGTGTGCTGTTTGGGTGTGATTTGTTTGGTTGTGTGTGTGTGGTGTTTTTTATGGTGTTTTGGTTGTGGTTGTTTTTTTGTGGTGGGTTGTGTGATACTGTTATTTTTTTGTTTTTGTGGGTTTGTTTTTGTGTGTTTGTTTTTTGTGATTTTGTGCTGTTGTGATTTTGTTTGTCTTGTGTGGTTTGTGAGTGTTTTGTTGCTATTTGTTGGGTTGTGGTGTTTGTGACGCTTTTTGTGATTGGTTTTTGTTTGTGTTGATCTTGTGTGTGTGTGTTGGTTGGTGTCTGTGTGTGTTGTTGTGTGTGTTTGTGTGTGTTTTTTGTTTCATGTTTTTTGATTTGTTCTTTGTTGTGTGTGTGTGTTTGATGTAGAGATTGTGTTGTGTTGTGTGTGTTGATTGTTTTATTTTGACGTTTGCTGCTTGGCATGTGTTTGTTGTGTTTGTTTTTGTATTGTTTGTTTGTTGTTGTTCGTTTGTGTTTGTCTGTGGGTTTTGTTGTTGGTTTGTTTGGTGTGATTTGTTTTGGTTTGATGTCTTTGGTGTTGTGTTTAGTGTTTTGTGGTTGTGTTGCTGTTGATTAGTTGTGTGCTGTTGGGTTTTGTGTGTGTTTTTTGTGTGTTTGTGTGTCGTTTGGTTATGTCTGGTGTGTGTTTTTTTGTTGGTTTGCTGTGTTGTGTGTTGCTTTTCGGTGTGTGTGTTGGGTTGACTTGTGCATGTTTCGTGTTCTTTGTGCTGGGGGTGTGTGTTGTGCTGGTGATTTGATTGAGCGGTGATTAAGGGTGATTGTGTCCCTGTGTTGTTGTGTGTTGTTTGTTTATGTTTGTCTTTGTGGGATTATGTGTGTCGTGTGTGTTTGTGTTCGTTGTGGTGTTGGTTGTGTGAATTGCAGTGCTTTTGTTGTTGTTTCGTGATTTTGGGGCTGGTGTTTGTGTTGGATTTTGTTGTGTGTGACGTGTGTGGATGTGGGGGTTGTGGTTCTTTGTTGGGTGTGTGGGTTGGGGTGTGGGTTTTGTGTTTGTGGCTCCGCTCAACGTGTATCCTTTCTTGCAAGGGGGTCCAAGTCGATGGCGGGGGGGATGATTACAGGCGAGCGTTTAATTCCATCCCCGCCCTCAACAGCGGGATACCTATTTGTGGATCGTTGGTGTGTGATGTTGGTTACTTGCTAGTGTTGGTACATAAGTACAGCAAGATGGGGACGTAAGGGGTGGGGTAGCTGCTGTGTGTTGGGTGGTTGAAAATCTGTCGTCTGTAGGTTTGGGTGAGGGGGGTCCTCATTCAGGGCATGCTATGGAATAGGCTCGTTGTGGTTCGCACCGTCAACCTCCCTCAAAGAAGGAGGAAATTGAACTGGATCCGTACGGATGGCTCTTGTGTGTTCATAAAGATGTTAGTCACCTACTCCCTGATGCCATATGCGGTTTGTGTGTGTGGGTTTAACTAGGGTCAACCTTGAGTGGTCTCAAGCCGTAACCTACGTTATTAGTGTTAAAGGTTTTTAATAGCTCTACTGCCCACGTCGCAGATTAGTCCAGTTAGGTTTGAAATTCAAAAACTTAAGGGAATACAGCATTTCATTTGGATTTAAAAATACCTACTAATCATAATTAATGCAACCAGGCAGTTGCTTGTGTGTCTCGATCTGTGTTTGGCTTATACGCATAAAGCTTAGGTGTTGATGAGCTTTGACTTCCGAATTGATCTTATCAAAAAAGTCAAAAATTGACACCGAAAAAACGTCAACGAATCTCAATTACTATACGTAATAACTATATTATTAACGTGAATGTAAAGAGATTATGTTTACCAGATGACCAAAAATCAGCACCGGTTCGCGTCGTCTGAGTGTGTCTTTGGGTTGGGTATTTGGCGTGAAAAGTGTCAGTTCCACGGGGGCCCTTATCTCAATCTTCAGCGTGTGGCGCTATTGGCGTTGTGTAGTGGGTTGCGGGCTCCACACTTGTGCTGCTATCGACATTCTCATTCCGATTACAAATGGTTAATTCTCAACAATTCAAATATTATTTTTATTTTGTCTTGATGATGTTGTGATTGTGTTGTTTATGATTGTTGTGTGTGTTTGCTATTTGGTTGTGCCTATGTTGGTGTTGTTTGGTTGTGGGTTTGTCATTGGTGAGAGCGGTGTTGTTGTGGATTGTGTTGTTTAGTTTGGTGGTGTATTTTGGTTGTTGTATGTTGATGTCGGTGTGTGGTCGTGTTTGTTGGCTGTGTTAGTGATTTTGTAAGTTTGTGTATTTGCTGTGTTAAATTGGCTGGTGTTGGTTGTAAGTGTGATTTTGTTCGAGCTCTACCTGTTTGTGTGTGGTGTCCTGTGTTGTATTTTTTGGTGTCTGTGTTTGTGATGTGACCCCAGTTGAATCCGCATGGGGTTTGTTTTGTTGGGTTTTGTGTGGTGTTGTTGTTGTTTTGTCGTGTGTAGTGGGTGAGTGGCTTGTTTTGTGTGATGGTGTGTGTGTTTGTTGTGTTGTGTGTTTGTCTTGTGTCTTTTGTGTGGTGTGTGTGTTCGTGTTTGTGTTGTTTGTTTGTTTGTTTTGGATGTTGTGTCTGTTGTGTGAGTGTTGTGATGGCATTGATTGTGGCTCGTTTATTTGTGTTTGTGTTGTTTGTGTTTGTTGTGTTGTTTTTTCGTTTTTATTTTGGATGTTTGGTGACTTGTTTGTGGCTGTGTCTTGTTTTTGTATGTGTCGTTGTTTTGCTTGTGTGTTGTTGTTTTTTTGTTTGGTGTTGTTGTGTGATTGTTTTGTTTGTTGCTTGTGTGATTTTTTTGTGTTGTGTGTTGGTTTTTTGTTTGAGTTTTTGGTAAGTACTATGTGGTGTTAGTTTGTGTGAATTGTTGCTGATGGTGTTGCTGTTTTTTAGTTTGTGTTGGTGTGTGTGTGTGCTTTCGTGTCGTGTAGGTGTGGTGTGTCTTGGTGTTGTATTGTGTTTTGTTGTGTGATTGTTGGTTGATATGATCGTGTGTGTTGTTTGTCGTGGGTGGTGTGGTGATTGTTTGATTGCTGCTGGTTTTTTTGTGTGTGCTGTCGTCGGTGTATGTAAGTGTGTAGTTGTCGTGATTGTTGGATGTTTGTTAGGTTTTTGTTCTGATTGTGTTTGTTGTGATCTCGTTGTGTGTCTTTGTTGTGGTGGATCATATGTGTGCCTGCCCTAATGTGTTGTGGTTGAATTGCTTTTGATTGTTTCGCTGTTTTCTTGTGTGGAGTTGTGTTGATTGGTGCTTGTGTGCTTGTTGTGTGGTAGTGCCTGTTGTGGACTCTATGTAGATCTCACATATCTATTAATATAAAAAATTTAGAAAATTATATTGTTTACGAGCCTTATATTGCATTTTTTAGGTTTTGAATGTAACAAATTATAATGTAATTAATTGATTTTACTTATAATAAATAACATCATACTGTTAAATATAACTTATAGTTCTATAACTAAATTTTAGCTAATGTTTGGCAGATTAAGATATATAAAAAAACTAGCAAGGCGTTAGAGAGTTACAAAGGCGATTACAAACAATCATTCCAGCTAATACAAAGATTACCTCTAAATTTAAGCCATAAAAAGAAACAAGACAAATATAATCGAAGATATTACTTTTCCTCATAGAATGAGAGTTGAAAGTGATATTATTCTAAACCGCCATAAGGTCCAACAGGAAGTAGCAAAGATGGCATAAGTGTGGTCCTTCTTTTCCTTTGAGGCATGCCATGACTGAAACCAAAGATCGCACTCGCCACATGAGGAAAAGGAAGAGAACATATAACCTAACCAAACATGAACGAGATGCCAAACAGCAGAAGCTTTGTCACAAGAGAAGAAAGTGTGGACACTTGATTCCACAGAAACGTTGCAAACCGGGCACATAATTGAATCAATGTCTATACCTCGGGAAGATAAGTTTAAACGATTTATCTAAAAACATCCGCCACATGAAAATGTTAACCTTTCTAGGGATAATCTTACATCATCGGGTACTTGGAGATAAGGAAGGGAGAGAGAGAGAGCTCATCAATATGCTTCCTAACCGAATTTACCAAAAATTTGTCATCATGAGAAAGACTCTAAATGCAAGTATTAGAATCAACAAGCTCTTCAGGCTTCAAGCTGGCGATATTAGAAATTAGGGCGTCGAATTCATCTTTTGTTCTTTCCACATTAACCGGTCTACTCCAATCCCAAAACCAAGAACCATTTTCAATGCATTGTTGAATAAAGCAATCTTTGTTTTTTTTCCGGTGATATAATCTGTTGTATCTAATATAGAGAGGATCGTTGCCTAACCAGGTATCTTTCCAAAAGCGAATGAAAGAGCCATCACCAACCTTAAAATGAATGGAGTTTAGGGGAACAATGCCACTCGAGTGAAGGTGAAAATCGACCCAAAAATGCTAGCCCAGACCCCATTAGTGTGACAGTCTCTAATATCAATACCTGCTTCTTCACTATGAATCGCCTTAACCACATGAACCCATAAATCATTTGGATTATGAAAAACACGCCATCTCCTCTTCAATAAAAGGGACATACTGAATGCTTTAAGACCGCCAACACCAAGACCTCCTTTATCAAGGGAGGCTAGAATATTCGACCATTTAACTTAAGCAAGCTTCTTGGAGTCCTCGGAGCTACCCCAAAAAACAGAAGCACGTAAACTTTTGAGAGATTTAACAACCGTTTCAGGGACCTTGAAAATAGATAAATATTAATTACCAAGGCTACCGAGCACATATTTGATGAGAGTAAGGCGGCCACCAATAGAGAGAAGGTTGGCCTTCCAACCCGATAATCTTGCCTTAAAACGATCAATGAGAGGCTGCCAATCGTGATACGACTCATATTAGAACGAATCGGTAAGCTAAGATAAGTGAAAGGGTAAAAACCAGCTTCACATCCCGTGTAGAAAGCCATGATCTCTACCTCATTAGATGAAACCCCAACTCCATATACATTAGATTTATGGATATTAATCTTAAGCCCGGAAGCAATGTAAAAAATATTAAGGATCCGAATAATATTTTCCATAGAATTTAGATTCCACTCAGAAAGGATAATCACATCGTCTGCGTAAAAGAGATGATAAAGATGCATTCTCGGGGAACCGACCTTGATGCCATGAAACATATTAGCAGCTAAACCATCGTTAATATCCATATGAAGACCCTCCATAACAATAATGAATAGAAAGTGTGAGAGAGGATCCCCTTGCCTCAAACCTCTTTTTAGAGAAAACTCTAATGTAGGGCTCCCATTAATAAGAATAGAAGTCCTAGCCGACGCTAATCCAGCTTTTATCTAATTACGCCATTTAATACCAAAGCCCAATTTATCAAGACATAATCAAGGTACCTCTAGCTCACAGGATCAAAGGCTTTTTCAAAATCAACTCTGAATAACATCATTTTGTTTTTATGTTTCTTGTACCAATCAATAGTCTCACAAAGAATAAGAGGGCCATCAAGGATTTGCCGCCCCGTAATAAAAGCAGATTGCTCAGGACTAATGATAGAGTCTATGACCTTGGATAATCTATTAGCAAGGATTTAAGCCACAATCTTGTAATGAATGCCAATAAGAGAAATAGGTCTATAGTCTTTGATAAACAAAGGGTTAGACACTTTAGGAATAAGCATAATGAAAGCTGAATTTGAACCTTGGAGAAATGTACCAGTAGAGAAAAAAGGAACCACAAATGATTGAATATCGTGCTTTAGAAGATCCCAAAACTTTTTAATGAACATGAAAGAGTAACCATCCGGCCCCAGAGCTTTTTGACTACCACAAATCTAACCGCCGCCTTAGTTTCATCCATAAAGACTATGGATTCAAGGAAAATCCCGATCAGCAATGCTAAGACGATGAGCCAGTAACATTGGAGGGAAGGAAACCGGGGAGTCATGACAAACTGACAACTAAACTTATCCTTGTAGAAGTCAAGGAAAGCTGATTTGATGTCCTTAGGTTTGGAATTTCAAACACCATCAAGCATGATTCATTGGACCATTTGAAATTCCTTCTAGGGTTAATAAGGCCATGAAAGAATTTCGAATTTTCATCTCCCTCTACCTCCTATTTAACTCTAGATTTCTAAACCAGGTCCATCGATTCCAGCTTCTCTAGGTCTTTGAGCTCTTGCATCCTATTAATTCAAGTGGTCCTATACACATCAGTAGCGTGACCGTCATCTATCTTTATATCTAAGTCTCGCAATGTAGCCAAGATGCAAATTTTCTATTACCCTCAACCTCTTTAGTGTGAGCGTACCAAAGCTTAAGATGGGATTTTAAATCTTTAAGCTTGGTATGAAGAGGTTTAGACTGCTCTAAATAGAAAATAGCAGCCCACTTCTCCTTAACAATGTCTTCAAAATCAGTTCGATCAAACCAAGAGTTAAAATTTTTGAACGGGATCGGATCAAAATCATTTTTTTACAATGGAGGAGAATGGGATTATGATTCGACCATAATCTATCAAGAGCAACGACCTTCAGGTCTATACTGGAATGTAGGACATCATCTGAGATAAGGAAATGATATAGCTTGCTCATCTTAGACCCGACTTTATTCACCTAAGTAAAGTGCGACCACCCATAGGAAGATCAATCAAGCCTGTGTCATGGATGAAAGAGTTAAATATTTTAGCATCCCCATAAGAAAAAGTAGAGCCAAACCTCTTCGATTCACTTCTAACTTCATTTAAATCGCCAAATAAAATAACTTCGGATGTGATCTTGAATAAATACACGAAGATAAGACCATAAGTTTGATTTATCCAACTGATGTTATGGACCATAAACATTGATGATATAGTAGTCGTCAACCGAGTTTTTCCACTTTCCTTCTACGATGATGTAATTGTCACTACACCATATTCTCTTTTTGGCAAAAACGTTAGGATCCCACAAAGTAACCAAACCACCAGACCTTCCTCTCGCCAAACTACATGCGTAGTCTAATTTGAAATTACCCCACATAGATCTTAGTTAAAAAAACCTCCAACTTAGAAATCTTTGTTTCTTGAACACCAAGGATATGAATGTTGCATTTAAAACATAATTCTTTGATCTAAACACGCTTCTTGGAGCCACGAATATTAATATAAAGAATATTCTTTTATTAAAGATCCAGACACCTATACCATTAATCATTTGCCTAATAGATTTTTTACACCCTTTAATGTCAAAGCCAAGAGCCTCACCCACTTCAATCATCTAATTCATTTCATCAATAATAGAAGAACATATATAGGAGAACATGTGTTAGATATATGAGAACATATATTGAAGTTCTTCACTTAAGCCAAAGATAAGTCTATGATTGTGGATGCAACACAAGCATGTTGATCCATGTGCTTCAAGTAGATTCCAAGAAAAAGGATGACCAAAAAGAGGCAGTGAGGGTATTGAAGGTAATGGAGTATTGAATTGGATATCAAGTGGAGTGATTGGTGAAAGAGTGAGAGTGATGTCCATGGATCCACTTTCTTGAGTTGGAGGTGATGGAGGTACTCTTAGAGGAGGAGACATTGTTGAGGTCAAGTAGCCATTGGTTGATGGTGATGTGGAGGAGGTTGGTGATTTGAGTTTGGAATCAATGGAAGATGAAGAAGTGGCCACGGTGGATGGAGTTTTTGAGGGTGCATTTGGGGCACGTGGTGATAAGACTTGGTAATTTGGAGAAAGAGTTTTAGTGTCATCATTAGTGAGATCAATGAATAGTTTTTTGGTGGTATTATGTTGATTCTTGGTCTTTTGGATGGTTTGGAAATGGAAGCTCTAGTGGATGCCATAGAGGTTTATGGTGGTTGATAATGGATGAAAAAGGTGATGAGGTGGTGGTAAACATTTGGAGGGAATTTATTAGAAGAGAATAGTTTGGAAATGGAATGAATTTGAATTAGTTTAAGAATTTCCAAAATGTGTTCGAGTTTTCTAGGCAAGGATAGCTGAGGCTAGATAAAAGGGAGTCAAAAAGTAGAAAAAAACAGTAAAACCTGTGATCTGGATGACCGCCCCCCTTATCTATGGTGTTGGCCCCCTTATTGATAAGGGGTCCGTCCTTATGAGCTAAGGGGGTCGCTCATCTGATACTTTTCAGACGACCCAAAATTTGAAATTTGATTTTTGCTCAAATTTTGTGAGAAAAGTTTTGTTTAGGTGATCAAGTTGCAGCAAGTCCTATGTGAACATATATATGCATGAAACAAATATATCATATATGCATAAAACACTTAACAAAAATTCATGGAA
>BQNB010016021.1:0-23268 GCA_026074375.1 Tanacetum coccineum
AATTGATTCAAGTATCATTCTTCCGTGCTCTCTATTTTGCATATAAAGTTCCATTTGATTTTTCAAGAATCATACAAGTCCTTGTCTAACATTAGTGGACGATTGTCAGCACTAGAGAGTATCATGTACTCAGCAAGAGTATTCTTTTGTCCAAGTGGAATCATTAAATCCATGTTGATTTGATTTGATGTTATAAGAGTATACTGTATCATGACATTTGGTCTTGGTGAATATCTGTTCAGGGGAACATGCAATAAATCAGCAACACTTTTCTTACGCTTGCAGAATACTTCACACAAACCATACTAAGCAAAGTATTATAAACTACTTCCCCCTGGAAGTTGACCTGCAAACTTTTATCAGTCTCGGATTATTATTCTTACTATGGGCCTTCTTTTGAAGACTGCCACATCGGTTGTGAGCCGGCAAGAGACAGTAAACTTTTATTTGCCCACAGTTATTATTATTATTACCTCATCATTTTTTTAACACTTTATATTACCACGATATAGAGAAAATTTCTTTTTAGAAAATTTAAGTATAAATTTAAACTATGACTTAATAAATTATTGTTATCGACTACATTAAAAAGAAAATCGTTGATTTAAGTTTAATTTTCGAAAAGAGCACGTATTATTAGTCAGGTTAGGAGCTTATAGGAGAAAAAGCCACAACCTACACTTATGAGCTCTCAAGATTTCCAACTAATCATTGCTTAGCATCTAACTCATATTTAACTATATCATTTCTCGTTCTTCGTAAATTTAAAATCTTTAATAAAAAGATCCGCGAATGCTTAGTCAAATAAACTAGCTTAGTCAAGTTTATAACGGTTAAGGGGTAAAGCTAAGAGCTCAACATGCTCGGTCGAGTCAAAATTTATTCTTATTCTACCCAGCAGGAAAGTCAAACAATGTGACAAAACACTTATTTTATTTTTGAAAATTTTTAAATTTTTTCATTTTTTAGTATTTTAGTGATAAAAACGGGATTACGTGAAAACAACGACTGCAGGCATAATCAAATCGATAGATCCCCCCATACTAGAACTGAACATTGTCCTCAATGTTTTAAGAAGGGTCTCTACGTAAATCTAAAGCCGTTTACTAAGTATACTCAAAGATAAACGTTAGTCGATAAGATTTAGGATATTGGATTCCCAAAATCATGCTAAGGATTGAAGCTTGAGTGAACGAAGGACAAAACACAGCACGAGAGTCTTCAAAATCCGGGGAAAGCCTGGACATACCAACTCAAAGCCACAAACACGATAAAGGAAAGAGGTAACCTTCCTCACGTCACACTTATTTATTACTATTATAATTATATTAGGATAAGCATGGGTTACCACCCACGAGCGCTAGTTTTTATTTAAATTGTCTGTAGTTACAAAGCTTGGACTCGTCCCCAGAATTTAGGTGTCCTGGGGAGAGTTTTGAGATTTGTGGACCCAAACCTCGGTGGTCTTCCCCCTCCAAAATAGTGCTTGAGTCTATGACCGTTCACCTTGAAGTTTAGCCTATCGGTTTGAGATAACTCGACGGTACCATAAGGGAAAACTTGAGCAATGGTGAACGGTCCGGTCCAACGGGTTTTGAGCTTGCCCGAGAAGATCTTTAATCGAGAATTGAAGAGAAGAACTCGATCACCAACGTTGAAAACGCGGTTTTTAATCTTGGAGTCATGAATCTTCTTCGTTTTCTCTTTGTAGATTAAAGAGTTCTCGTAGGCTTGATCACGAAGTTCATTTAATTCATTCATTTGAACTTTCTGGTGATCACCCGCGGTCTTGAGGTCAAAATTGCAATGTTTCAAGGCCTAATAGGCCTTGTGTTCAAGTTCGATAGGAAGATGACAAGCCTTTCCGTACACTAGCTTATAAGGAGTGCACCCAATGGGTGTTTTGAAAGTGGTACGAAAGGCCCATAAAGCATCATCTAACTTGTCGGACCATGAAGCACGGTTTTCACCTACGGTCCTTTCCAAGATACGTTTCAAACCACGATTTGAAACCTCCACTTGTCCACTCGTTTGTGGATGATACGCGGTAGAAAGACGGTGAGTAACTCCATACTTAAGCATGACCTTTGCAAATTGGTCATTGCAAAAATGAGTACCGCGATCACTAATAAATTTGCACGAGGAGTTTCCAAATCGGGAAAAGAGAGATTTTAAGAATTTTATGACAACTCGGGCATCGTTAGTGGGGAGCGCTTTTACTTCAACCCATTTAGACAAGTAGTCTACGGCCACAAGAATGTACTTATTCCCTTGAGAAGACGGGAACGGCCCCATGAAGTCGATGCCCCATATGTCAAAGATCTCGCATACTTGAATTACATTTTGGGGTATTTCATCTTTTTGCGAGATTTTTCCTTGACGTTGACAAGCGTCACAACCCGGTGTGAACAAGTCAAATGGAATCTCGGAAATAGTCGGCCAAAAAATCCTATCAAATACTTTTTTTTATTAATAGCGGTGTAGTTGGCACCATGATGTCCCCCGATGGGTCTATTATGGCAAGCCGTGAGGATATCAACGGCTTCTTGGCCGTAAACACATCGTCTAATCACTTGATCCGCACCAATTCTAAACAAGTAGGGGTCGTCCCAAAAGTAATGCTTCACATCGCTTAAAAATTTTTCTTTATTGTTGGGGACGATATCCCTTTCAACAATAAAATTTCCCTGCAAGGTAGTTGCAAGTCGCCAAAAAATTTCCCGCATGGTAATTTGCAATGTCGGCAAACCACGAGGTTTTAGAATCACCATGAAAAGATATCATTCCAAGGGTCTTGAGAGGAAATGTTTTGGTAATTTCCTTTTTTTTGAAATCACCTTGATGAGGATTCTCTAATCTAGACAAATGGTCGGCCGCGAGATTCTCAGCTCCTTTTTTATCATGAATAATGACATCAAATTCATGGAGTAGGAGAATCCACCAGAGCAATCTCGGTTTAGCATCTTGCTTAGCAAGAAGATACTTAAGAGCTGAGTGGTTCATATACACTATGGTCTTCGATAAGACTAAGTAAGGCCAAAATTTCTCGAAAGAATACACCACGGCTAATAATTCTTTTTCCGTAGTCGTGTAATGTGCTTGAGCATCCGTCATGGTCTTACTTGCATAGTGTATAGGCTGAAAATGTTTGGTCTTACGTTGCCCCAGGACTGCACCAACCGCAAAGTTACTAGCATCACACATAATTTCAAAGGGTAAGTCCCAATCGGGGGCAACTAAAATCGGAGCTTCGGTTAACTTCTTCTTAAGTATATTAAACGCTTCAATACATTCATTTGAGAAGATGAAAGGGGTATCTTTTTCAAGAAGATGGGTCATCGGCCGGGTGATTTTAGAAAAATCTTGAATAAATCGACGATAGAACCTGGCGTGACCTAAAAAACTTTGAATGCCTTTGAGGGAAGTCGAATAAGGGAGTTTAGGTATAACATCAACTTTGGCTCTATTGACCTCAATCCCAGATTTAGAAATTTTATGGCCGAGGTCAATACCCTCTTTGACCATAAAATGGATCTTCTCCCAATTTAGAACAAGATTAGTGTATTCGCACCGTTTGAGCATTTTGTCTAAATGGGAGAGGCAAGAAGAGAAAGAATCCTCGAAGACCGAGAAGTCATCCATGAAGACTTCCATCGTTTCTTCGATCATGTCGTGGAAAATAGCCATCATGCACCTTTGGAACGTGCCCGGAGCATTACATTAGCCGAAAGGCATACGTCGGTAGGCAAATGTTCCATAAGGGCAAGTGAAGGTGGTCTTCTCTTGGTCTTTTGGGTCAATAAGAATCTGAAAGTATCCGAAAAATCTATCTAAAAAGCAATAATACTCATTCCTTGCTAGTCGTTCTAATATTTGGTCCATAAAAACCAACGAGAAATGGTCTTTTAGGGTAGCATCATTCAACTTTTGGTAATCAATACAAACTCGCCACCCGAAAACTAGTCTAGTCGGTATCAACTCATTATCTTCGTTTGTTACTACGGTCATACCACCCTTTTTGGGCACACAATGAACTGGGCTAACCCACGGGCTATCGAAGATAGGGTAAATTAATCCGGAATCAAAGAGTTTGATAACTTCCTTTTTGATAACCTCATGAATTTTTGGGTTAACCCTTCTTTGATGTTGAATTGCCGGTTTAGAGTCATCCTCCATTAATATTTTGTGAGTACAAATTTAAGGGTCAATGACCTTTATATCGGAGATTTTCCAAGCGATGACACGCTTGTGTGACTTTAAAACCTTTAGAAGTCAGACATTCTCATCTTCTTTTAAGTTTTTAGCAATTATGACGGGTATTTTATCGGTACCCTCCAAAAATGCATACTCAAGATGAGAAGGTAAATCCTTGAGCTCAAGCTCCGGAGGATCATCAATAAAAGATTTTATGATTTTAAGTTCCTCAACATGAAGTTCTTTCGGAGGGAGAGGAGATGATGGATCATCATTTAATAACTTATTGAGTAGAAGAAGGTCTCCCTCTGGATCAAAGTCGGCATCATCAATTCCTGGTGGAATTGAATCATTTGTAAGACAAGCTTTGATTTATTCCAAAATGAAGTCACCTTCCTCTAAAGGAGTGAGAGGAGGGGGGGGGGGGGAAGAAGTAGAAATGATAGGATTTAAATACAGAGTGGGATTGCCACTTGTTGAACTATCCGAAAATACAAGCACTTCTTGAGCATACTCCTCACATGAAAGGTCAATGACATCGATTCGATTAACCGATTCAGCATCACTGTAGGAGTATCTCGATGTTTGACCAACTTTAAAGGTTATGGCTTCATCATCAACTCGAAGAGTTAATTCTTCACCATAAACATCAATTAAAGCATGTGCCATCCTCAAAAAGGGTCTCCCGAGAATTAAGGGAACCCAAGGATCGACAACATAATCAACGACTATGAAGTCGGCTGGAAAATGGAACTTTCCTACATTTATAAAGACATCTTCGGCAATAACGGATGGACTAGTAGTCGATCGATCTACAAGTTCAAGAATCATTTGAGTAGGAGTAAGTTCGGGGAGTGCGAACTTCTTCCATATGGAAAGAGGCATCAAGTTGATGCTTGCGCCAAGAACGACCAAGGCTAAGCATTCAACTAACTCCAGAAAATCACATGGAATAACAAAACTTGCCGGAGTCACTAAGTTTTTCGGGCAAATTTTTTAGGATAACCGCCGAACAATTCTCATTCACCGGTGTTTTAGCTAAGTCAAACAATTTTTCTTTGTTATTAAGGAGACTTTTAAACATTGAAGCAAATTTCGGCAAATGTAGAAGAGCATCCGCGAAACTGAGCTCGAAATGTAATTCCCTAAAGAATTCAACAAATTTCGAAGCTAGATTATCATCTTTTTCACAGAGCTTCTATTTGTTAGCTCTTGAAGGATAAGGTGTAGACGGTTTAGGCTTAGGAGTAACAACGGGCTCATCAATTGGAGCTTGAGTTTGGACTACCGGACGTTGGAAGTTTTTGGTACTCGGTTGCACCGTATCCTTTGTCACCTCGGGTTCCCGTTTCACCACCTTGGAAAGAGGCGAGAGAGGATGTGGAATTGGAGGTCCATCATAAGAAATACCACTTCGGGTGGTGATTGCTTTCAAGTCACCTCTCGGGTTAGCAACGGTGTTGCTAGGAAGTGAACCCGAACCCGAAGAAGAAGCGGTATTCATTTGGAAAAAACTAGCCATCATATTCTTAAGCTTATTGGTTTGATTTGACATTGAAGTTTGTATTGAAGTTTGCATTTCATTTCTCAGTTCATTTTTCACATTATTTATTTAATTTTGCATAGCTTTCATATTAGCATCATTTATCTTCTTGTAGTTCAACAATTCATTCAAAGGAGCAGCTTGAGTTTGCTGAATCGAAGCTTGATAATTCGGATTTCCTTGATTATTTCCTCTGTTTTGATTTTACTCCTTGATTGTTTCGGGTTTGATTATTTTGGCTCATTCGGTTGAGCAAAACCGGTGGTCGAATTTGGTTAGCTCCACTCTTGAAAGAGGTATCGGTATTTCCCTGATTATAGTTTACTGCTGCTGCTGAAACATATCCTTGAATATTATCTCGATATTCCGGAAAAACATTGCCATCGGTGGCAAGACATTGGTGGTAAGGATGCGGACCACCACAAGTAACACAAATTTTCTCAACCGCTTTTATGGAAGCTGGAGGAGATGATTTCTGAGTAAGCATAACCTTAATGACATCGGCAAGAGCAACAATCTCGGGAAAATAAGTGGTAGAAGAAGAAGGAGCAATCGTACTCACATTTAAAACAATTGGTTTGTTCCGTGTGTTGCGAACTTTTGACTTGTTTTCAATAATTACCAAATCATCTCGAGGAGTTTTAGTCAAAAGATTACCACCGGCGGCGACATTCAAAGAATCTTGATCGGTTGGGGTTAAAGCATTGTAGAAGGTATCAAGTTGATGTAACTCTGTAAAACCGTGATGTGGCCATGCACGTAGTTGACCCTTGAAACGGTCCCATGCCTCACAAAATGATTCATCAAAACGTTGCTGAAAATTCATAATTTCATTCTGGAGATTTGTAGTTTTTAAAGGAGGAAAGAATTGGTTAATAAACTTGGAAACACGATCTTCCCATGTAAGAATAGAACGAGGGGGTTCTTTTTTGAGCCAAATCTGGGCTACCCCCTCGATAGAAAAGGGAAAAAGCATAAGCTTAATCAACGAATTAGTCACATCTCTATACTTAATCGTGGAAGTAATCTTGTTAAACCAACGAATGTGAGCATGAGTATCTTCTTTCTCAAATCTATAAAATTGTTTTGAAGTTACAAAATTTAGAAGACCATGTTTAAGCTCAAAATTCTCCACGAGAATAGCGGGAATAACGGTAGCATCTCCGTAACCCTCAGTGGGTGCTTGGAGTAATTCCGCCCATGTATTTGATCGGCCATCGTAATAGGAAGTATATTTAAAGACGATAAAACAGTTCGACTTTTGCGTTGAACGTCTACGATCTACGTCGTTTCGAAGTGTGGAAGATTCGGCAATTAAATTCGATGAAGCAGCTGAGGCACACTGAATAAATTACAATACGAGAAAATAAAAAAAAGGAAAATATTTTTGTAACCGATAATCGAACAAGTGTACGGTAGCTCTCTAGAAAACGCACAAAGAAGCGAAGGAGCGGGTAAGCGCGAAGCGCTTTAAAAACCTTCTCCTTTCGGGTCGAAGATCGTAGGATCAACCCTCCTTATACCTCTCTTATAGTTTGTAATCTAAAGGTGAGCCGATTTCACAAGTCACACAACGGTTGTTTTGTTGATATTTTTGATTTTTTGGTTTTTTGAATACTTTAGGAAAAGTATTTTTGGGTTTTCTAATAAATCTACGAAAATAAATCGAGAAAAATAAAATATTTTTGTATTTTTTTTAGTTTTATATAAAAGAAAATAACAAAACGATAACTTCACGAGGAAGGGTCTTCAAAACACTAATCTTCAAACTTAAACTCAATATTTGTTTCACACATCCCCGGCAGCGGCGCTAAAAATTTGACCACTTTATTTAATAGTATATATAATAAATACTTAATATATATTTAATATATAACTAAAACTAAAATACCAAATAATAGTAAGAGTAAGTATTCCGTAAGGTGTTTAGAAAATTACTTTTAACCAAAGTAAAATTCAAAACCTCCCGGGTCGTAGTCCCAACAAAGTGTGAAGGGAGAATCGTGGTTATGTTTGTGATCCCGCGATTTGAATGATCAAAGATTTGGTTTAGATTCTATTTCTACTAATGCATAAAAAACAAATAAAGGCAAGCAACAATTAAAGCAATTAAAGATTTAAACTAAAAACGATAACGGGAATCTAAAAACGCGACTTAAAAACCTAAATTATTAAAATTTAACCCTAAAAATGCAAATTTAATTTCTAAAGGTCCAAAATGATAAAAAAAACAATTTTAGAAAAAAGAATTATATTTTTTTGACTTTTATTTATTTTTTTATGAATTAAAAACAAATTAAATCTAAAAATATTATAAAAAATATTAAACTAATTTATAAAATTCGGAAAAAATTAAGGAAAGTACTTTGAACTAATCTAATCCTAGGAAAAATAAAATGGGTCCAACAGCTTTTCTCAATAAGCTATAAATAAGCCCAAAAGGGCTAAAAGCTTAAACTGCAAAAAGGGTTTAAAATAAAAGTGGTGTGAAGGTAAAACAAAAAAGACCCAAGGGCGAGTTGGTAATGAGAGTGTATGTTAAGGTGTTGGGCTGTTAAGGGGAGGTCATAGGTTCGAGTCCTGGACCTTACCTTTTTGTGAAACCCCTTTTTTTATTTCTATTTGAAAACAATTAGAAAAAGTAAAAATAAGCACTTTTAAAAAAAACAACTTTTTTCAGAAACTTAAAATAAGCCAGGAAAAAGCATTTGAAAATGACAGCTTGCTTATTTAAGACTAAATGAGATTATGCTAAACTGTTTCAAACTTTTAGGACTAAATAAAGCAATTGAAAAATAAAATAACTAAAAATAGATCCTAACTAGACTAATAAGCTCTAATGGATATAAAATAAGCAATAATAAGCAGGAAATCATTAAAAGCACAAGTCAGGCTCTTAAGTGATTTTAAGGACTAGACTTAAATTTAAGCAGAATTTAGGACTTAATAAGCACTAGGCAAAAGTTAAAAACTAAAGACAGATTAAGACTTATACTAGGAGAACTCAAATAAGCTAAACTCTAAAAAATTAAATAAGAATAAAAGCTAGAATAATGACTTATAAAGTGACAGACTTGGTTTTTAAGCTAAGTGACTAAAAGCTAAAACTACATGGCTTTTTCAGATTGAATAAGCCACAAGAAAAGCAAATAAGCTACAAACAGATAATTACCTAGAATCATTAAGCACTAGTGACTATAAATAAGGAAATAAAATAAGCTAGAAAGAATCTAAATGCAAAAAGACAGGTTGTAGAAAAATGGAAAGAAAAGGCCAATTAGCAGTTTTCAAGCTAATAAATAAGCTACTTAAGCTATGACTAAAACCATAAAAGCTTAAAACAGATCAATTTTAGACTATAAAGAACTCAAATAAGCCAAATAAGAGTATATAAGCACAGAAAATAAGTTAGAAAAAGCTAGTTTAAAAAGGTAGTTTGCTATTTTTGGTTTTTTTTTCCAAGATAAAATGACACTTTTTAAGCTTAAAATTAAGACTCAATTAAGTAAAGAAAAAGACTAAAAGCTAAAAACAGATATAAATCTTGACTCAATAAGCAAATATCAATGAAAATTAACCTAAACTAAGCTAACACATGATCATAAATATGATATGAAAATAGGGACTTTTAAACAAAAACCTGTATCTCTTGATCCGTTTTAAGATAAGATGTGAAAAATGCTCTTTCAAAACCTAAAATCACAAAAAGATGGACAATAAAAGTAAAGGACTTCTCAAATTTGAACAAAAAAATCATACCGCAAATGAACTTTTTAAACATACTATCAATAAGCAGTTTGCAAACCTATTTGAACTTAACAGACTTGAAAAATGAAAAATAAAACTACAAAAATTAACTAAACTTATTCAAACTTCATTAAAACTAACACTAATGCTAATCTAAAGCTAATCAAATATAGATTTCAAAAACAAAAGTGCACAAGCAGTATTAACACTTGGTTAATACTGCTAAACCAAACACCCCCTTATATATACTTAGAGTAACTTAAAGCTTAAAACAGATTCAACTAAGCATCAATTTTTGAAAACAGATTAATAACTAAGTAATATAAGAACAAATAAGCAAATTTCAACCACTAATAAGCACTAGATAATAAGCAACCCAAATAAGCAGTTTAAGCTAAACTCAATAGTTTTATTCAAAAACCTGAACAAAGAAGATTTAAATAATAAAGAAGCATCAATAAGCAATTGGCAACATAAATAAGCAGTAAAGAGCAGAAGATAAGCAGTCTAATAAGCAAAACAGTAAATAAGCTAACAAGTAAAAAAATGAAAACTTACTAAGTCCTTTGCTTAAACAAGGATAATAAATGCTCTTAGAGCTTATCAACAAGCTCTAGCTTGTTTGAAAACAAGCTAGTATGGTCATATAAGCCCTTCCAGGTTTGCTTATCTTCAAGTTAAGATGAGGTATTATTTCGGGGGGTGGACTTTTGATGAAAAAAAAAAAATTTTTTAAGGGCATTTAAAATCTATAACGCTATGGAAAAGTTCAAATTGCTTTAGTAAAACAATTTAAACAAGAGCTTATATGAGGCTTATCAAAACATTTTCAAACATAAGGATGCATAAACATTAAACAGATTTTAAATAAAACTTAAACTTTCATTAAAACTTAAAACTGAGTACAAGGCTTTTTTAAAGGAAATACAATAAGCTAAAACAAACTAATATAAGCTGAAAAGTACATAGTTAAAAATACACTAGATTAAGAGAAGATGCCTAATATGTGAAATTCACCTCTCTATTTATAGCCGAATAGAGAAACTTCAAAGCCTTGAGGTGTGTTTCTTCTGTGAGAGGAATTGAGTGTTCTCCAAGCCTTCAATCTCAGCCATTGAGTCTATTTTGTGCTTCTTTAAGCTTCATCATAGCCCTTGATTCATCTCCATGTCCCATCAACCAATTAGATATCCGTTTTGGCTTTTGGTTTTTGTCCTTTAGTAAATATCCAAATACATGCAAAGTAACAAGCAAAAGAAACACAAATATTTGGTATTTTTATGTCATTTTTGTTTCTATTTATAGCTCGTTTTATTAGGTAAAAGGTATAGTGTAATATGCACAATACCATGATCATCAATACTTTGCTTAAAATACTCACTCCTGTGCTAGAAGAGACTTTGTTCAAGAGCTAGTAACTAATGAAGTTGATTATGTATTAGTTATACTGCTAGACAAGTTAATTATGGTCATCAAATATCTAATAGTGAATGTATGACTAGACCAATGTAGATCTTCTAAAACAGCAACATTACAACTGTTAAGAGGGCCCATTCATAAGAACACAATACATTTAAAATAGTAATATTTACATCAAAGGGTTATTGCGGCTCGGGATCAAAAAATTTAATACTGTTAGGCCAAAAGCAGTAGTTAATGTTGTTAAGGAAAATAGTTTTAATGCTGTTAAGGCCTCAGCTTGTTAGGTTTGGAAACCAAAGACTAAAGTTTTAGACCATGTTTCTAAACACAACAGTGGATCAATCGCCCTAAATAAGTTAGATTATATTGATGCACAAGGCAGATCCAAGTCAGTGATGGCTTGGGTCCCTAAAAGAAACTGATTTTCTTATCTAATGTGCAGGGGCAATCACAATTGAATTATCAAGATCAAGGGTGATTGTATCGTGGGATGCTCAGGACTTGACAAAGAACATGTCCTATCTTATAGACTATGAAGCGATAGATGGAGGATATGTTAATTTTGAAGGGAACCCCAAAGGAGGGAAATTCACAGGAAAAGTAAAGAAAAGTGTTAAATTGATGATGGAAAAGCTTTTTGGAATGGAATTGGAGTTAATATGTGATCAAAGTTATGCTGCTAGGCATAATTACTATGATGGTTTAAGTTAAATGCTGCTAGGCATAACTTACTGCTAGTTCTAAGTTAATGCTGCTAGGCATAAAACTTACTACTGTTGGGTTACTACTGCTGGTTCTAAGTTAATGTTGTTGAGGGTATTTTCATAAATACTTCGATTAAGGGTTTCAATCAATCATTTAATCGCATATTCATCTGTTCAAATACTCTCTAATACAATGCTCAATAATTTTTATATCCATTATCATACCCATCAAAATGGCGTATCTAAAGTTGCAGATTCTCATAATAAGGGCGCATTTTGGTCTTAAACCCGATGAATGTTGTTGTGTTAGAACAATAGTGGATTTTTCATGGCACCCCATTAAGTTGCTTTATCCGTTAATCCTACAATAATTTACTTGTGTACTCGAACGGTTTTGTCTCTGGTCAAGGCAAAACTATTAATGGGGAAGTTCAGTTACATGCCCTAGTTGATGGTAAGAAGATAATTGTCACAGAATCAACTGTTAGAAGAGATCTTCAACTAGAAGATGCTGAAGGTATTGATTGTTTACCAAACTCTACCATTTTTGAAGAACTTACAAGGATGGGGTATGAGAAGATCTTCATAAAGCTTACTTTTTTAAGGCATCTTTTCCCTACAATGTATATTTTTCATTCATATATTTTACAATGCCTAAGTTCAAAGACTACTGCATGGAATAAGTATAGTAGCACTATGGCATCTGCAATTATCTTCTTAGCTACAAATTAGAAGTTTAACTTTTCAAAATACATTTTTGAAAGTATGGTTAGAAACTTGGATAATTTGTTTGGGAAATTTTTGATGTATCCAAGGTTTGTACAAGTATTTTTGAATAAACAATTTGATTGGTTACCAAGTCACAAGAGAATTTATATTGCACCCTCTCATACTAAAAAGATCTTTGGAAATATAAGAAGGGTGGGAAAATATTTTTCTGGAAGAGTAACACCTTTATTTCTAACAAGGTGGTACAAAACCAAGCAGAATTGGGTGAAGGTTCAGCAAATCCAACTGATCCACATCACACTTCCACCATTACCCAACCATCAACATCTCAACCTTAAAAGACTGAAAAACCTAGGAAGCCTAAGAGAAAGGACACTCAAGTACCTCAGCCTAGTGGTCCTACAAACATTGTTGCAAATGAGGTTGTCCATAAGGAGTTAGGTGGCAGTTTGGTGAGGGCTGCCACTACTGCTTCTAGCTTAGAAGCAGAGCAGGATAGGGGTAACATCAATAAGACCCAATCCAAGGCAACACCTAATGAAGCTGGTTCCCTAGGAACTAGTTCAGGTGGTGGTCCTAGGCGCCAAGAAACCATGGGGATACTATTGCTCAAACTAGGTTTGAGAATGTATCTAAACATTCTAATGATCCACTGCTCGTAAGAGGTAACACACTTCGAAGTGGTGAGGATAGACTGAAACTAAAGGAATTGATGAAATTATGTACCAATTTACAAACAAGAGTTCTTGATTTGGAGACTACAAAGACCACTCAAGCTAATGAGATTGCAAGTTTGAAAAGGAGAGTCAAGAAGCTAGAGAGGAGGAATAAGTTAAGAACTCATGGACTTAAAAGATTATACAGAGTTGGTTCATCAAGAAGGGTAGAATCCTCTGAAGATGAATGTTTGGGTGAAGAGGATGCATCCAAACAGGGGAGGATAGCTGATATTGATGCTGATGCAGGAATTAACTTGGTTAGTACTCATTTTGATGCTGATATAGATATGTTTGGAGTACATGACTTAGTTGGTGATGAGGTGGTTGTTGAAAGTGAAGTTGTTGTTAATGTTAAGGAAACAAGAAGTGCTGTTGGAGAAAATATTAGTGCTGCTATAACAGTTAGTGCTGCTAGTGTAATTCTAACAATTACTACTACTAATGAGCTAACCTTGGCTCAAGCACTTGCTGAATTGAAAAGTGCTAGACCACCAACTCAAGGAATTTCTTTCAGAGAGCCAAGTAAAGCTACTACAACAACAACAACTATAACAATAACAGCTGCACCAAAACCTCCACAGGACAAAGGCAAAGGTATTATGATTGAAGAGCATGTGGTGGAAAAAGAGAAGCCAATAAAGAAGCAAGAGCAGATGAGAATTAATGAAGAACTTACCTTCAAGCTACAAGCTAAAGAAGAAGAAGAAGAAGAAGAAGAAGAAAGGCTTGCCAGAGAAAAAGCTCAACAAGTTGAAGAAGCCAACATAGCTTGGGATGATATTCAGGGGTTAGATTGAGGCGATCAAGATTGGCTCAAGACTAACAAGCGAGGAGCAAGAAGATTGTCTAATGCAGAAAAGCTACATATTTTCAACAACTCTTAGAGAAAAAGAAAAAGCATTTTTGCAGCTAAAGAGCGAGAAGAGAAGAAACAATAAGAAAAAAAAATAAAAAAAACCACATACCTAGCATGACCAAAAGAGAAATCTGTGTACTTCCTGAAGAATAGGAAGAACAGAAGCTCCAAAACTTTAAAGAACAAGATCATTTGATTCTATCCGAAAGATGTTTGACATAGCTTTCAAGAGAGTGAACACATTTGTTTGACAAATTAAAAACAGAATTGGTAAATAGTTCGAAATGAGAGCAAGTAAAAATTGAACAAAAGATACTAAACGCAGAAGGGATAGAGGATAAAGACACAGTAAGCACAAAGCCTAAATAGAATCATTTTTAGATGAAGAGACAATTGCAATTGATGTTTATCCTTAGACTACAAATATCTAAAGATTGTTGGCTGTAAATTCACAAAGAAGGGAAGAAAAGCAATTAACAAATAGTAGAGCTGATTGAAAGTCTCAAATGTTATATGATCTTATAGCAAATGATAAAAGTTTTGACAGGAAGAATTTGGAAGACTTGTACAGTTATAAAAGCTAGATATGGATCACAAGAAACCAGGGAAGACTTGGGTTTAGATATTATGGAATGATTTAGACAGACATATTTAACCACATTAACAGTTGAAATCTAGAAGTTGCAACAAGGTACAAAGTTTAAAGTAGGAAGCTAGTTTGACTCATTGAGTACATTGCTGATTTGCAATCAAAAGATTTCATGCTGGTAGAAAAAGATAGTCCACATACAAACCACCCTACAATTACCAATAGCTAAACAAAAGCTTTAGGTTTGAATTATTTTTAGTTGAAATGGCAATATCACTCTTTATAAACTTCTCACAAAACAACTTAAAGAATCATTGAATAATTGGAACATCCACTGGGATTATGGAGCTTTTATAAGAAAATTGATTATTTACAACATTAACTAATTGATTGACCGAGACTAAAATACATAATGAACGAACTTCATGTTCGACTCAATATTTTGAGGCTAACACAAGTTTAGGGGAGGATTGTTGGGATTAAAAGTCTTCTTAATGCTGCTAGTATTACTGATGCTCATATCAGAGTTAATGCTGCTCAGTTGTGTTAGTACTGCTCAAGAACTTCACTACCGCTAGTACACAGTTAGTACTGCTAGTGTAAAGTTACTACTGCTAGTGCATATTAGTGCTGCTTAGAGACTTAGAAGAAAAACTACTAAGTAGTTACTACTGCTACTACAAAAGTTACTACTGTTAGTACAAAGTTAATGCTGCTAAAGGAGTTAATGCTGCTAGTGAAGAAGTTAGTACTGCTGAGTTAGTTAGTACTGCTTATGTTATTTATATGAGTTATTTGTGTAAAAGATATGTATAACTTATTTGTTTAAAAGATTTGATATTCTTAGGAAAGTATTGTAAGTCATTTAAGACTCCTTGGTGTATAAAAGGAGGTCCTAGGGCATAGAGATGAATACACCAATACCAATACCAACACCATACCAATACGAGTCATTCATAGAATTATCATAACTTCAAGTTCTTTGTAACCTTAATACTTTGAGAGTATTCATATTATTAATAATATTGGATCTTTTGTTTGTTGAATTATATGTTCATATAATTATTGTTTCATTGATAGTTCTTCTTAATATTAAATATTAGATTCCGCATAATCTTTAATACATTCAAACAAAGTTTCTACTATAGTTGTGTTAGATTTATCTAATATAATTAATCCTTATACAAGCTTAAGGAATTCGATCTATAGAAGTGGGACCAACACTTTACACCCTTTATCCTTACATTTCTTTTTAATTCTTCAACCTCTTCAATGTTAAACCAATGCGTCCTCATTATCACCATGTTGGGTTTGTTATGGTGATAACTCATTCCTTGGATAACATTTTTCCCGTTCTCACTTTAATCCTTTTTTCAATCATACCTAAGGACTTCTACTCTATCTATTAGAGTGTCCCTGGGTAGATCCCTCCGGTTCTAGGATGATCATGGAACAAATACCTAACCTTAACTACCTTATATCTCCTTGAGAATTATCACATGTTTGGTCTTTAGGTATTGCCGTCGAATCTATAAAACCTTTGAAAAAGCAATCAAGATGTTTGGGAAATCATTTGAGTAGATCTTGAAAGTTTTCAGTTTCACCAAAAAGCCCCTACACATATGCATCATATTATAAAAGAGTTTTGCACATGCGAGGTCAAGAACATACTTATGTTCAAAAGATCTTATCTGAATTAAGCCTTATTGATCACATTTTAATCACTATTCTCCCCCTCAAAAATTGCATATGATTTTGTAATTTTTTATTTAAGTGATTTAAAATACAAGTTAATGTATAGTGATCCACTTGTATAATAAACGAGCATGAGGGAATAATGTTACATGCTGAATGAACCACTTGTAGATATTTTTTTGAGATTTATGCTCCACCTCAAAAAATAGATTAGAGTTAAAACTTGGAGTGGGAGTTTGTTGAGCACACAATTTTGAAAGATTTTGAATATTTCATAAAAAATTGTGCTCAATCAAGAAGGGCTTTTTTTGAACACATATTTTTAAGGATTTTAAAGATATCTTTTGAAAATATCTTAAAAATTTGTGTTCAACAATAAAATGATGTGGAATTTATCTGATTAAAAATCATTTTCCTGATACTTCTCTTGCATTCAAAACTTTGAATGTTTATATGACTTTGCTCAAGACCGAGAAGATGTGAACTTCCCATTGTTAAGGAGTAATGTACATAAGTGAACATTTTCCTTTCTTTGAAAATCCGAGTTCTAAGCTGACATTTACTTAGAAGACGTATGTTTTGAGCAAAATTTTTGAAAAGTTTTTTATAAGAATACTTGAAATGAGAAGATTTCTATTCTTTTAAAGATAAACTGCACTTAAGCGTACTCTTTTCTTTTCTTTAAAACCGCGTTCTGATAAGAAGTAACCAGAAGTCATTGAAAATTTAGAGAAGACATGTTTTAAAACATTTTAGAAACTCTAGCTTGAACTTTATTTACATTCTCGTGTCTTTATTAAACGACATTTCTAGGGACTTAAATATTATCACTTTACGAGAGACATGTCGGAGAAGAATATTTTTGTGTTTTTGAAGTTTTTTGATTTTGTATTATGCTTTTATAGGTTTTATAATTTTGTATTTTGCGTTGCTGATAAATATATGCAAAGAATTACTATGATTTTGCAAGACGTTCAAGCTCCTGTGGAGACAAACTGTGCATACCAAGGCGACGAACTAAATAACTAAATCTATCCACTGGAAGGGCTTTGGTGAAAATGTCAGCCATTAAGTAATCAGTCTTGACAAAATACAATTTAATTGTACCCTTTTCTACGTGTTCCTTAATGGAATGGTAGCGGACTGCGATGTTTTTGGTTCTGGAGTGTTGAACCGGGTTGCAGGATATGGCTATGGCTAATTTAGAGTCACAATAGATAGGAATCTTGTTAAAGTGAAAGCCATATTCTGTTATATGTGTCCGCATCCAAATAACTTAGGTACAACAAGCGGATAGAGACACATATTCTGCTTCCGCGGTTGACAGCGCTATACAGTCTTGCTTTTTTGATGACCAGCTTATGAGCTTTTCGCCTAAGAATTGATTTCTACTAGAAGTACTCTTGAACGAGTCTTGACATCCCGCATGATCTGCATTTGAGAATCCAGTCAATTCAAAACCAGAATCCTTCGTATACTAGAGACCCATATTGATTGTTCCTCAGAGATAACGAAAGATCCTTTCAACCTCCTTGAGGTGCTTCTCGGTTGGCTGAGCCTGGTACCGAGCATATAAACAAGTAGCATGTATAATGTCTAGTCTACTTATGTAAGATGCATTAGGGCACCTATCATGCTTTGATATTTTTTTGCATCGACGGGAGTCCCATTCTTGTCAAGATCAAGCTTGTTTTTGATCTCCATTCAGGTACCAATGGGATCACAAGTTTCCATTCCATACTTTTAAGGATTTCTAGCACATAGTTGTACTGGTTTATGAGGATGCCACGGGGCGATTGGTTAACTTGTAAACCAAGGAAAAATGTCATTTCCTCCATCATCGACATTTCAAAGTGGCTTTTCATAAGTTTAACAAATAATTGGGTATACTTAAGGTTTGTAGAACTGACGATAATATCATCTACATAGACTTGTACCACTAATATGTCATTGTCGAAGCGTCTTATAAACAGAGTTGGATCATAACACACAATAATAAAGAACGACCTCTATATGAGTCGTTTTGAAAAGTGATCATTTGAATTTAACAAAGCGGAATAAGTTTTCAACCGAGTACATTACAATACTTTAACCCAAAAGTAATAGTAGTTCAAAAGTTATATATATGATCAACATTATGTAGGAAAAGACTTCGTGAATGAGACATCATAAGCAAGCTATGGAAATCAAGCAAATGAGAAAAACATTGCTAAAAGTGTCAACAATAAAGTTGGTAAGTTCATAGGTTTATAAAACTGTAAATGAGAATCACAAGATTTTAAAGTGTGTGTGACAATATAACAAATACAAAGCCACACAAAATGCATTTACTACTCTCTAAGCTCATGACACCGAAGCGTTAACCATAATCAAGAATAAAAAGCCCATGTAGGTGCCTAACCCGGGATACCCAAAAAGTATCTCAAATGAAATTACGCTCATTTGACATGTACTCAAGTCAAATCGGTAAGGGATGTCAACCCTAATAGATCTATCCATAACATTCATGCTTACATGAGGTAATTAACGGTTCAAGAAAAAGGGCGTACTAAAAGTCATAGGTTAAAGAGTACTTAGACCAATCCGTAAAAGAGTAATTTGTACTTGTGTTCAAACGAAAACATGAGCAATGTAATTTCACCCCAAGTAATTAAACAGGTAAAATGTAGAGCTATGAAATCTCACCTTAAGCAAAGTAGCGAGTGATGAAATAATCAATGAAACATAGGATAATAACTAGTGAACGAAATATGAGCACGAAGTCCTAACCGCGACCTAAATGAGTAATGACGCGGCTTAATGCAAGATAAAGGTAAAACGATGCACAACTATTTTTAAAAAGTAAACATCACCTATATATGCTTGTTTTATATTTTAGTTAGTCAAAATACGATTCTGAAAATTATAGGGTTTTTAATTAAGTTCCAAAACCTAAATCGGGAGTTACTATTTTTATTTTGCTAATATGTACTTTTCGTCAAATATAAACTTTCATCTTTAGTCAACTCCTAACACTTACGAAATATCATTTCTATAAAGTTTCTAACGCGTCCTAATAATTTATAAGCAATACACTATTATTCGCTAAGGTTTTTATAGCTCAAACGGACCCGAAAACACTCGAAAACCCTATATTATATTTCTAACAGCTTTATTATTTAGAAAAATGGGTGCAGGAAATTTGCTAACTTTTCTGAAAAATAGACCAACTTTGACGGAGTGTAACTCTTTTGTTATAAACATTCATGACAAAAGAAAGGTTACATATTTTAGCGAAAAATCATTCCGGACAAGTTTTATTTTATACACTTTAGCCGATTCGGTCCTGAAAGGGGTCAAAACCTCAATTTGAGATCATATCAGAATGTTCACAGTTTTTGCAAAAGCTATCAAAAGTATTTATGTTTCGCCAAACTTTAAACGGCCATAACTTCTTCGTTATAAGTCAGATTTTCGCGTTCTTTATATCAAAATTACCTGGAGAACATATACTAACATAATATTTAAGTTTAAACTTGTCAAAACATTTTTAAGACACCCTAACCATGCAGGATGTTTAGGACAGCTTCTATATGTTCCCGAAATGTGTCAAAACAACAATCCACAACTTCCCCAAAGGCCTAATCTAACCTATCTTCGTTCACTACTAATTTAAACAAAAAATCCCTCTCATAACTAACCTAATCCCTTTATCAACAAGATTACAACTTCACTAACAACACTAGTTAACATATATAATCACTCGTTTATCCCAAAAATTTAATAAACACAATATTATTGCAAGAACATAAATGATACTTTTCCATCACTAAAAGCTACTAGTTAAGTTTATAAAAATAATAACACAACATATGTGTGATGCTTGTTTTGAAAGAAAATGTATAAATGTGAACAAGATGATCAAAGAATCAAAAGAGTAGTTAGGAGATGCTTACCAAGATGATGAACATAATAGAAACCTTAGGTTTTAATTATAACCCAAAAACATAGAAACCCTAACTTGTTTTTGTAAACCCTTGCTTAAATCTTGCACAAAACCTTGCTTAACCCAAAATCCTTTCAACAAAACCTTGAAGACTTTAAATAATAATAAGAATATAGCACCTTTCTTGTAAAATACCTTAGTAAAAATGAACACAATACTAGCTTTAAAAAGGGTCTTTGTGCCGTGGCTATGGAAGGAGCAAAAGAGAGAATGTGTTGTATTTTTTGTGATGAAATGAGCAGAAAATGTGAAGTGTTGCTTATATAGAATGAAGTAGCTAGATATTTTGGAGACAAGAAACATTTATTTTCAAAGAGAGTATGGGGGGCATAGGTTTGTGTAAGACGGAGAGGGAAGGGAGTGGTGAGATTGAGTGTGTAAGACTTGTGTAAGAAAGTTGGAAGATTTAGGACTAGTTGGTAAGATATTATGTGTAGTGTACAATTTTATCATATTTGGTATATAATACATATAGGGGGCCAGTTTATATAAGTTAAATGGGGAGGGAATTAATTTAGTTTGACACTATTATGTATTTACGAGTATTGGTAAAGGTGGTGAGGGTACGCATTAAAACACGAGTTTAAGCGACTTACTTAAAACTTGAAAAATAAAATATGAAAACTTATAAATTGTCTTTGTAATAATCTTCTAACACATATTGGATGTAAACTTTATGTTTGTTTAATCCCCATTTACGTTAAATGTTGATTTTTAGTTTATGCGATTTAACTTAACGGATATGATTAAAAGTAAACACGTAAAAGTTCAAAGTAAATAGTTTTAAGTTTATTGATGTAAAATGACCTAAAAATGTAGATTTCCATACTCTCCCCATGTTAAAAGAATTTCGTTCTAAAATTCAGTTTGAGTTGCCTTCTAGAGTGAGGTTGGTGAAGAGATGTGGATACTTGCTTCGAAATTGGTCTTTACGTTCCCACGTAAACTCTGGACCTCTCCTAGAGTTCCATCAAACCTTGATGATCAGTATACGTCTTTGCTTTAGTTGTTTGACCTTGTGGTCCATGATTTCTACCAGTTCTTCAATAAAGTTAAGCTTATTGTCAACTTGGATCTCTTCCAGAGGTATGACGAGTGTTTCGTCGGATAGGTATTTCTTCAGATTTCACACATGAAACACATTGTGAACCCCTACTTAGTTCTTGTGGTAGCTCGAGTTGGTAAGCTACCGGTCTAATCCTTGCTAAGATTTTGAACGGTCTAATGTATCGGGGGTTCTAACTTTCTACGTTTTCCAAATCGGATCACTCCCTTCCAGGGTGAAACTTTTAGTATGACCTTGTCTCCAACTTGAAACTCAAGTAGCTTACGCCTCTTATCAGCATAACTCTTTTATCGGTCACGTGCAACTTGCATTTGGTTTCGAATTAGAATGATCTTCTCTGTTGTCTCGTGAATGATTTCTGGACCGGTGAGTTGGGTGTCTCCAACTTCGCCTAAAAAAATAGGTGAATGGCACTTTTGACCATAAAGTGCTTCAAATGGTGCAGCCTTGATGCTGGTGTGGTAACTGTTGTTATATGAGAACTCTACCAAAGGTAGATGCCTATCCTAACCATTTCCAAAATCAATCACACAAGCTCGCAGCATGTCTTCCAACGTCTTTATTGTTCTCTCGCTTTGCCCGTTAGTTTGAGGATGATATGTAGTGCTCATGTCTAGTTGAGTCCCCAAAGCTTCCTGAAGCGACTACCAAAATCTTGAAGTAAATCAACCATCTTGGTCAGAAATAATCGATATCAGCACTGCGTGCCTGGAGACTACTACTTTCAAGTATAGCCTGGTCCATTTTTCTATCTTGTCAGTCTCTTTTATTGGCAAGAAATGAGCTGAATTTGTAAGACGATCAACTATGACCCAAATCGTGTCATATTCGCTTGATGTCTATGGTAGCTTCATAATAAAGTCCATTGTTCCCATTTCCATTGCGTTATATCAGGTTGTACAAATGGACCGAACGGTTTCTGACATTCGCCTTTAACCTTCGAACATGTCAAACACTTACTAAAGTAAGTGGCGATGTCGGCCTTCATGTTTGTCCACCAATATAATTTCTTGAGGTCGTGGTACATTTTGTCAGAACCTGGATGGATAGAATACTTCCACTTATGCGACTCGTGCATAATCAAAGTTGTTAAGTCACCAAAGCATGGTAAGCAACTCCTGTTTTCCAAACATAACGTTCCGTCAGAACGGGGTTCAAGTTTCTTCATCATACCGCCCAAGTCTTCAGCTTTGATGTTTTCTGCTTTAACTGCTTCGTTTTATGCCTTGAGAATTCGAGACGGAAGGTTCAAGTTGATGGTCATTACTAAGGCTCTAACTCTGAGAGACTTAATCCTCTCCTTCCTGCTCAGAGCATCTGCGATGACATTTGCTTTTCCAGGGTGATAACGAATTTCACAATCGTAATCACTGAGCAATTCTAACCAATGTCGTTGCCTCATGTTGAGTTCCTTCTGATCAAGGATATGTTGCAAGCTTTTTTGATCAGTAAACACAATACACTTTGTACTATATAGATAAAGTATCCAAATCTTTAGAGCAAACACTACTACTCCCAACTCTAGATCATGTGTTTTATAGTTCTTCTCGTGAATATTCAGTTGTATGGATGTGTACACAATGTGTAGGTCCTTATAAACAGGATCTCAATGAGCCTTAAACGACTTATAGTCCTTTGAATAAATCCAAAGATACTATGAGAGACAATGACTATGAATATAAATATTGACGCGGAATATCAATATCTATACCAAGATGAACACAAGAACGAATACTAAACTTGCTATTACTATTACTATTCGATTGTGAATACTCAATCAACTCATATCTTTACAATACTATTCTATGTTCCTTTTATAGACTTAAGGAACCCTAAACGCGTTAAGAGATAATGCTTATCTCTTCCTAGATTAACGCTAATTGATAACTATTACTATAATTACAACAGACTTAACTGTCTGGTCAAACAGTATTAAATTTAATACTGTCAGACTTAAGTTAATGCTGGCAGACTTAACTTGTATTACTAACAGTACTAACTATTTCTATCAGTACTAAC
>BQNB010016021.1:23305-68090 GCA_026074375.1 Tanacetum coccineum
TCTTATTCTACCCAGCAGGAAAGTCAAAATTATGACAAAACACTTATTTAATTTTTGAAAATTTTTTAAATTTTTTCATTTTTTTTTTGAAATTTTGGTGGTAAAAACGGGATTACGCGAAAACAACAGCTGCAGGCACAATCAAATCGAAGATCCCCCCCATACTAGAATGAAACATTGTCTTCAATGTTTTACGAAGGGTCTCTACGTAAATCCTAAGCCGTTTATTAAGTATGCTTAAAGATAAACGTTAGTCGATAAGATTTGGATATCGGATTCCCAAATGAAGCTGAGGACTTAAAGCTCTTGTGATCGAAGGACAAAAACTGCGAGCACGAGAGGCTTCAAAAATCCAGGACATCCTGGACATGCAACACAAAATACAAAACACGGAAAAGGAAAGAGGCAAGCCTCCTCACAACAAAAACACTTATTCATTACTACATAACATTACTACGGATAAGCATGGTGTGCCTCCCACGAAGCGCTTGTTTAGGGTCACTAAGCTTGACCCAATCCCCGTATTCATTTGTCCTTGGGGAAGGTTTGGAGATCTGGGACAACCAATTTTGGTATGTCCCCTCCAAAGTAGTGCTTAATTCGATGACCATTCACCTTAAAGTTTGACCCGGAGTTTTGAGATAACTCAACGGTGCCATATGGAAAAACATAGGCAATGGTGAATGGTCTGGACCAATGGGATTTCAACTTACCCGAGAACATCTTCAATCTAGAGTTAAAGAGGAGGACTTGATCACCGACGTTGAAAACGTAGTTTTTGATCTTGGCGTCATGGATCCTCTTAGTTTTCTCCTTGTAAATCAAAGAATTCTCATAGGCATGATCACGAAGTTCATTTAGTTCATTGAGTTGAACTTTGCGGTGATCACCCGCGATCTCAAGGTCAAAGTTAGCATGCTTCAAGGCCCAGTAGGCTTTGTGCTCGAGCTCAATCGGTAGATGACATGCCTTTTCATACACGAGCTTGTAAGGAGTACACCCGATGGGTGTTTTGTAAGCTGTGGGGAAGGCCCAAAGAGCGTCATCTAATTTGTCCGACCAAGATGCACGGTTCTCGCCCACTGTCCTTTCAAGAATTCGTTTCAAGCCACGATTTGATACCTCAACTTGCCCACTGGTTTGTGGGTGATATACGGTGGAGAGACGATGAGTGACTCCGTATTTAAGCATGACCTTTGCAAACTGGTCATTGCAAAAATGGGTTCCGCGATCACTTATGATTGCACGAGGGGCACCGAATCTGGCGAAGAGAGATTTAAGAAATTTACAAACAACTCGGGCGTCATTGGTGGGGAGCGCTTTTGCTTCAACCCATTTTGATAAATAATCAACGGCCACGAGGATGTATTTGTTGCCTTTGGATGATGGGAATGGCCCCATAAAGTCAATGCCCCAGACGTCAAAGATTTCACAAACTTGGATGGAATTTTGTGGCATCTCATCACGTTGTGAAACTTTTCCTTGACGCTGGCATGAGTTGCAGTTTTTAACCAACTCATGGGCATCTTTGTAGATTGTGGGCCAAAAGAATCCGGAATCGAAGACTTTTCTTGCTGTGTAGTTAGCACCGTGATGTCCACCGGTGGGACCATCGTGGCAAGCCATGAGGATGTCATGGGCTTCTTTGCCAAAAACACAACGTCGAATAACTTGATCCGCACAGATTTTAAACAGAAAGGGATCTTCCCAGAAATAATGCTTCACGTCTTTGAAGAATTTTCTTTTCTGCTGGGTTGACATCCCTTTGATCACGAAATTTCCCGCATGGTAGTTTGCGATGTCAGCAAACCATGGGGTACTAGCATCAAGAGAAGCAATCGAACTAAGAGTTTCAAGAGGAAAATTTTCATTTATCTCCTTTGGATCGAGCTCATTCTCGTAAGGATTCTCTAATCGTGATAGATGATCAGCCGCTAGGTTCTTAGCTCCTTTCGTGTCAACTACATCAAAGTCTAACTCTTGAAGGAGCAGAACCCATCGGAGCAATCTCGCCTTAGAATCTTTCTTTGCAAAGAGATACTTGAGGGCGGAATGATCCGTATACACAGTGCATTTGTTCATGACAAGGTAAGATCGGAATTTTTCGAATGCGTACACCACGGCTAACATTTCTTTCTCTGTCGTGGTGTAACGTGATTCCGCCTCATTCATCGTTTTACTTGCATAATGTATAGGCCTGAAATGTTTCTCACATGACTCCCAAGACTGCACCCAAGGCGAAATCGCTTGCATCGCACATAAGTTCAAATGGTTTATTCCAGTCTGGGGCAATTAGGATTGGAGCCTCGGTTAGATTCTCTTTGAGAGTGTTAAATGCTTCAATACACTCTTTGGAGAAATAAAACGGAGTCTCTTTTTCGAGCAAATGGGTCATGGGACGGGCTATTTTCGAGAAATTCTGGATGAATCTTCTATAAAACCCGGCATGCCCAAGAAAACTACGGATTCCTTTTAATAGTCGTGGTGAGGGGAGCTTTGCGATAACGTCAGTCTTTGCTCGATCGACCTCAATTCCCTACATGGAATTTTATGTCATGAACATTCCTTCCTTAACCAGAAATTGGCTTTCTCCCAGTTTGAGCAAAATTGTGACTTCACACCGCTAAGCATCTTTCTCCAATATGGTTAGGCATGTAGAGAACGAACTCAAACAACCGAAAAGTCCACCAGTAAACACTTCCATCGTTTTTCGATCATGTCGTGGAAATTGCCATCATACAATCTCTGGAATGAACCTGGTGCAATACAGAGGCCAAGGGCATGCGGCGTAGGGCAAAGGTTCCGTATGGGCAAGTAAATGTAGTCTTTTCCTGATCATTTGGGTCGATGGGTATTTGAAAATAACCCGAGAAACCATCGAGAAACAATAGTATTCGTTTCCCGCAAGCCTCTCGAGCATTTGGTCCATGAATGGTAGTGGAAAATGTGGTTCCTTTCGGGTGCTTCATTTAATTTTCGGTAGTCAATGCAAACCCGCCATCCCGTAACTAATCGAGTTGGGATCAACTCATTTTGCTCATTCTCAACTACGGTAAAACCACCTTTCTTTGGTACACAGTGTACCGGGCTTACCCAGGGACTATCCGAGATAGGGTAAATTAACCAGCGTCCATGAAGTTTATTCAACTTCCTTTATTTTGACATCGTGGATTTATGGAGTATAACCGTCTCTGATGTTGGACCTCTGGTGTTGTAGTCCTCTTCCAATTAGAATAATTGTGATGTACAAAACTCTTGGTCAACACCTTGATATCGGAGAGAATCCAAGCGATGGCTCGCTTGTGGGACGCAACACCTTTATGAGACGGCTTTTCTCCTCGACAAACTCAATCTTTAGCAATGATGATGGTAACATGTAGTCACCTCTAAAAATGCATATATCGAGGTGGGGAGGTAAGTCCATGAGCTCGGCCTCGCTGGCTCATCATTTTGATGATCCATCGTTTTTGGCTCACAATTCTTAAGTTTCGTTCCTAACCACCAGGAAAATAATTTGCATGGTTGGGAAGTGGTGATAAAGGCTCACTATTCCGGATAGCACAAGAAGAAGAATGTCCTACTCCGAATCACATTCGCATCATACAATTCCTGACTTATATAAGTAATCAAAAAGTTCAGCCTCGATATCATCAATGAATGGAAATCACTACCCGAATGTAGTGATAGGGTGGGAGAAGTGGTATCAACAATCGTTCAAAGTAAGAGAGTGAATTTTCCATTCAAATAACTTCCGAGAATCCTAAAACTTCTTGAGAATAATCCCCACATGCCATATCAATAAAAGTTCGACCTTGTTTAAACTGATTCCATGGCAAGGTAGGAGAAATTTTTCCGTATCACCTACTTTGCAAGTCACGGATTTGGTCATCATGTCTGAAGGTCCATCTCTTCAACCGTATACATCAATCAAGGCTCTTGCCGTTCTTAAGAATGGTCTTCCTAAAAATCAACGGGACTCTAGGGTCTGCATCATAGTCAACTACAACAAATCGGCTGAAAGTAAAGGTTCCACCCTTCACAAAAACATCTTTGCTATGCCGGCGGAGTGAGATTGATGCGGTCGGCTAATTCGAGTACCATCCTATTTTTGGGTTAAGACCTTGGCGTTAAGTTTTTCAAAAACGAGAGTGGCCATTAAGATTGATGCTTCACCGAGATCGCCAAGGCCAAGCATTCATCTAACTCTGGAAAATCAACGGTATCAGAAAATCTACCCGTCTCCTAATTTCTCGGAGAAATGTTTTAGGATGACTGCCGAGCAATTTTCATTAACCGGTGTTTTGGTTAATTCCAAGATCTTGTCTTTGTTGTTCAAAAGCTTTCTGAACATTAGTGCAAACTTAGGCATGTGCAGGAGAGCATCCGTGAAGCTCAGCTCGAAGTGGAGATTCCAAAAAATTTCCATGAATTTTAAAGCTAAAAGGTCGTCCTTTTCGTGGATTTTCTCCTTGTTTACCCTAGATGGATATGGTAAAGTCGTTTTGGTTCTACATGGACATCTGTTCATCAACATGGACTATCGGAGGATGGACGTCTTTGGTACTGTCCGTTAGGAAGCTCCGAGTGTCCTTTGCTTACCTCGGTTTTCAACTAACCACCAACCGGAGGTGGAATTTGAGGTCCATCATATGAAAACACCGCTTCTGGCGGTGATATGCATTCAATTCACCCCTTCGGGTTTGCAACGTGTTGCTAGGAAGATACCCGAACTTGTAAGAGAAGCTTGGTTGGAAATTACGATTTTGGTGATCAGTCGGTTGTTTTTTTTTTTTGGACATTTGGTTTTGCATATTTTGCATACGCATCACTATGCTTTGACATAGCTCCAAAATCAGTTTTTTGACACACCCGAATGAGCTTGATGACCTGAGCTTGGGAAGCAGTGTTGATTAACCGGAGTTGATACATTGGGGCTTGTTGTTAACCTGGGTTCGTTGGATTTGACCCTGGTTGTAGCCATTCCTACGGTTTTGGTTTTGGTTCCAACGATTCTGATTGTTGGTTTGGTTGTTGTGTTGCATGGGAGGAAAACTGGGTGGTCTTATTTGGTTTGCTATCGGGTGACGGCGTGTGTTTAAAAAAAATTTTTGTACCGAATTTCCTTGGTTAAAATTTGCTGCGGCTGCTTGCGAGACGTATTCTTGGAATTTCCTTCGGGAGTTATGAACTTTGGACTTGCTTTCGATGATGCTTGAGCAATCAGCAGGCCTTTTGTCCAAAAAATTGCCACCTGCAGCGGAGTTCAAAGAGTCTTGATCATTAACATTTAAGGCATTGTAAAATGTATCAATTGGTGAAGCTCCGAGAATCATATTGGAGCAAGCTCGGAGAAGAATCTTTGAATCTATCCCACGCCTCACTAAACGACTCACAAATCTTTGTTTGGAAATTGGTAATATCGTTCCGACGATTATTTCGATTTAGAAGGTGGGAAAAACTTGATTATGAAATCAGCAACGAATCAATCCCATGGTTGAATTGATCGAGGGGGTTTCTTTCTCAAGCCATATCCGGGCCTGACCCCTCGAGAGAAAAAGGAAAAAGCATCAACTTAATTGTTGTGGTCGGCGACATTAGGATATCTCAACTGAGAGGTGATTTTAGTGGAAGTAACGGATGTGGGCAATGGGGTCCCTTTGTCATGTCCGAAGAACTGCTTGGTCTGGACAAGAGTTAGCAACCCATGCTTGATTCAATTGCCTGCTTTGGATTACATGGCACAACAATTGCTCCTCGTATCCCTCGGTGGGAGCCCTGGAGCAATTCTGCCATAGTTCGATTATCAGCCATCGTATCTTTGGGAGTCTCAACAAGATGAGGAAGAACTTGTTGTTGTTTGTTTGTCGTAGACGACGAGCCTTAGAACGAGTGCGCAAGGCCAAAAATAGAAAACAAGAAGAGAATTTTGGTTTTTAGTTTATTCACATTCTATTGTTTAAACAGGAAGGAACCTAAAACTAGAACAACTTGAACCAAATAATCTTACTTACTTACTTCACGTAGCTCTAAAATTGATAAACGCACAGGTGAGCGGAGGAGTAGGAATAGCTGCGAAGCTTATTCTCCTTTCGGTCGTAGTTCCCTAGAACAACCCTCCTTTATACCCACTGTTGTAGTTTGTTTTAACGTTCAAGGTGAGCCGTATATCGTAAGAGACACATAATGTAGAGTTTTAAATCTTTTGTTCGAGTTGGGAACCAATAAGTTCACCGGAAGTTATTATGATAATACCTCAATTGAGAATATTATATTTTGGTATTTTTACCAATTTGTGAATTTTATTTCTTTTTATAGAAAATGTTTTTATATTTTTGGTTTTTTTTTTTTTTTTTGGTTTGTTTTTATATGATAATTATACTAATAAAAGAAAAAAAATATTTTTGTACTTTTTATATTTTTATAGAAGAAAAATATTCACAGAATCAAACACAAATTTTCAAATGTAACGAAATTCGTGACTAAGCCTCCCCGGCAACGGCGCCAAAATTTGACTCGCGCAAACTCACCCCTTAAAACCTATCTATAAATGATATAAATACACCAAGGGACGAAATCACGCGAGAGCAATATAACCGGAAGCAGTATAGAGTGTTCCCGGGTCGTTATGTCCCAACGAGGCTAGAATGGAATATCGCAAGACGATTGATGATTTGTGTTAGAATGTCACAAGGAATGGATTATGATTGGGCACTAACACTGAATAGGCAAATGCACATAAAAATAGCAAAGAGAATAAGCTAGAACAAGAATCAAAACTAGGAATGACAAAAACACTTAAAACTTTAAACTAAGTGAGCCACAAATAAGCGCAAATAAACATAAGACAAGTTAAATAAGCGTAAAACTAACTCTAAATAAGCAAATGCAAAAAGCAATTAAGCTAAATTAAACAAGATAAACACAACAGTACTAACAACAGTACTAACAGTTTTAACTACCAGTACTAACTTGGAGTTAGTACTGCTAGGCTAAAGTTAGTACTGTTAGCTTAAGGTTAGTACTGCTAGGGGGGTGGGGGGAGATCTGTGGGGGGGGGGGGGGGGGGGGGGGGGGGGGGGGGGGGGGGGGGGGGGGGGGGGGGGGGGGGGGGGGGGGGGGGGGGGGGGGGGGGGGGGCTAACAAGACTTAAAGAAATAAATAAATAAGCAAACAAGTTAAAACAGAAGTTCACCTAACCTTAATAAGCACTTAGTAATAAGAATAAGCAACTAGATGAACTAAAAAATGACAAATAAGTTAAAAAGCAACAATCTGATACAGTTATTAAAAATACTTTTAAAAAGGAAAACAAGCATAAATAAGCAACAGCAAGGAAAATGGTTAGTCTACTCTAAAAAAGCTAATGAAAACTTTATAATGTAAGCAGAAATATTACTGATAAGCGTAAATGAACTACAGTACAAAACAGTCTACTAACAGAATTAAACTGTAGTTTAGGTTTTCTATTGATTTTGTAAAATCCCGTTAAATCATTTATTTTTGAGTGTTCCTGTGTCCACTGTTGACACCGAATCCATTTTTGATACAGGTATGAAGGAAATGGATCGTTATCGGTGCACGTTGAGGCCTGAGACGGTTGAGGCGCTTTACTGTGCTAAGGATTGGCTGCGTAGTGAAATATTCGTGAACATGGATTCTGTTGTGAAGATGGAATTTCCAATCTAAATGGGGCCTCGTAATCCTGTGTTTGCAGTTCTATTTATCTTTAGACTCTGATAAGTAGGCTTGACTGTTTGAGTAATATGGATTTAGTTAGTTGTATTTGTAGACTTGAATTATGTTGGTTTGATTTTGGTATTTGAATTTATAACCCTAATAACCAATCCTGCTTGTATATTGTTGCAAAAAAATATCACCAAAGAGTGGTCATTGAAATGTATTATCATGCCATTTTTAATACTCTGCCTACCAATCTTAACTCATAGTACTAGATGCATTTAGTTTCAAGAACTGTGCATACGGTCGGTCCATAATGAAAGCAACAAGAATTGAAGCTAATTTGTTTAGGATTTTGTCGAAGAAATGGTCAGCTCCTTCAGCGACTCATGAACAGTCAACACCCTGCAATCTTTTCAATCTTTGTTACGGCGTAAAATTTTGACACTCGAAAAAAGTCGAAGTGTATAAAAGTGACTCTATATAAAGATGATTTAATTTTCGTCGCGATAGTATGATTCGTTTCGCGTAACGAGTAACGGTTTGTAAGATATTTATTTTTCTATAACGAATGGTCCAAATTGATCATTTTTAGTTTGATGAAAAAATTGAAATGTAAATGCAAGCAAACCGGTCTTTGATGAAGTTGTATCAACTAAGAGCAACGGGTGCATTAAATTGCAAGTTACTGTCATCTCAACGTCATTTTAGCTTTTTTCTACTTCACTTGCACGGTGCACCTAACTAACACACCCAAAAACATTATCCTCATTAACTTGCACTTAACTTACACTTTTGAGACCCATTATTTATTTTTCTTTTTATTATTTAAAACAACTAATATTTCATTAATGTGAATAAAATTAAAAATTACAATAACAAAAAACATACGAAATTTTAAAAAAATAAGAAAAAAATTACGATAACTAAAACTACAATACGATAATTAAAACTACAATACGATAATAAAAACTACGTCGACGACTGCGAACGTCTATATTTTGCCCGGATTTGTTCTCTGCATCTTCTTATGACAACCCATCAGTTCTTCAAACTTTATCACAGCTCGATCTTTCTCTTGAGCCAATTTCTGTTTGAGTCTAAACTCGGTCGTCATCGAATCTGCAAACACTTGCGTGTTACTCCCTGAGGTACCCGACATGCTTTTGGATTTCGTTTTTTTTTTGCAACACGTGCTCTCGGGGGATGTGGTCTCGAGTCTTCGCCGAATAGCTCAGTGTGTCCTCCTTCGACGGGAGCTGAAGGAACCGCTTCGGGCGCATCCCACTTGGGGTAATTTCGCAACACCTCACACGACCCCTCTTGAGTAAAAGCTCTTCCATTAAACTCATCCTTAAATGCCTTTTTTGCCAGATTCAAAACACCCATCTCATTTTCACAACTTTTACCCAAACGCAAACAACGTTTGTATATAGCATTAAACTTTGACAATTTGCATTCAACGTCGACCACTTCGACGTAATCATATCTTTGTTACATTTGAAGGGAGCCGAAGTGTTAAAGTACGTAAGAACATTTCCCAAAAAAAACTTTAACTTTTGGTATCTTCTGACATTTGGATCCTCATATACCGTAATGAAACATGTAGCTACTAGCTAGTAGTTCCTCCTTTTCGCCCGTCTAACAGTGAATTTTTTTGTTGAGGGTGCTTGTTGAGGTGGATGAGGTTGCTACTTTTGTGGGTTTTTTTGCGGGTTTTCTTTTCTCGGTTGGTGGTTCGGCTTGAGGTGGTGGTTAGGTTTGTTGTTGTGATGGTGGTGGAATTGGTGGTTGTACATTTTGGTGATATTGTGATGGGTTTTGTTGATGTTGTTGAAATCGATGTTGAAGTAGTTGTTGTTCGTATTGTTGTTGAAGAAAATTTTCTTGTGTCATATTTGGCATATTATATTGGGTACCAATTAGAGCAAAAGGAAATGTTATAAATAGAGATTAAGGATTTATTAGTTAAAAAAATATATATCCCTAAATCTCTCTTTCTTTCTCTTTGTGTGCTTGATCGACCGAAACCCATATATAGGGATGTTTCGGTTTTGCTTTGTTCGACGGCAAGGAAACAACAAACATAGTTTCTTGTGTTGATTTGATTCAAGGTTTTCCAAAGGAGATTGTTTAACACTATTAGTACTAGCATACTTTATTGCTAAGAACATATTGTGGACAAATCCGTAGAGAGATCATACTTTGAACTTTATTGTTTCTTATTTGAAGAATTGTTAAAAGGTACACGTTTTCTTTTACTTTCTTGTTATGTTAATTATATGACTATCTGAAGATCATACGTGTTTATATTCCGCTGCGTACTCGTATTTATTAATAGTTAATATGGTCTTTATGTCTACTAATTTCAACAGGGATATTGTGAGGACGAGATTGAATGTTGAGATGAAGGTGTTGTAGGATTTGAAGACGATGACGAGTTTGGAGGCATCCCAAGGATAAAATTGAACCAAATATCATTTGGGTTATTAGATATTGTTGCTATATGAATGGGAAAATAAAATTTGTATATATTAAAAAATGTGAGATAAAGAGGTTTATATAGATAAAGTGGAATTGAAAACAAAATTAAAATCTAGCCGTTATGTTTCAAATGGTCGTTTTTCTTAAGAAAAAAAGAAAGAAACCAACACCCCGTTGGTTTATCAACGAAACACCTAACGTAACCCATCTAACGAGCCAAGTGGAGCAGTAACGCGAACCCAACGAAGCTCCACGTAGGTGGCGTTAATGCACCTGGTGCTCGAAGTGAGAAAAACAGAAATTAATTGCTTTAAGGTTTACCACATAAAAAAGTAGTTTGTATGACACTTGAGTTTTATCTAGTGTCGTTCTATAAACATACTATGTTTTTAAGATGAACCTTCTTTTATCTACTTTTCTTTAGTTTGGGAATTGGGATGCAAACGGTTTTGGTTTACGGTTGTTCAGTTCAATTCAGTTAACTTTTGGTTTGAAATTTTTTTTGTACGGAACTCAAAAGGGACTGCAATGAGCTCATTTACATTTAGAAGGTTTGACCTCGAGCTCGCTTCAAGCATTATTTTTGCTGCTCGAGCTTGGCTTGAGATATACACTACAAACTCGCGCTCGACTCATCTTTTATTATAAGTTTGTGTGAAGTAAAAGTTCAGACTTAAACTCGGCTTGTTAAGCAAAGTCTTGTTAGGCATGCTAGCATATGTGGCTAGTTTAAATATTTTAAGCTTGTTTATAAACACACATACAAAAGTACATATACATGCTTATATAATTCTATGCTTGTTTAGATTTGCGAGCCTAATCAAGCCATAAGTGTAAATCTTAAACTTGAGCTTATGTGTTAAATGAGCCTTAAACGAAACTCAAACTTGTTTCAGGCTTTCACCAATTGGATTCGAATAACTGACAAATGATTTGACATTACAGATTTAATCAAAACCAAATATATTAGCTGTTTCTTAAACCGAGTGTAATGGTAATCAACAACTATTGTAATCAACAACTATTGTAATCTATACCAAAAACATGCTTAAACATTATTGTACATTATGCATCAAAAACTTGTATTTTAGGTAAATATGATATTATGCAAGTTTTAGTAGGTATATATGAAATTCCCCGAATTATTTTATTTGTTTTTCTTAATTCGTTTCGTTATTTTTTTAGTTACGGTTGGACTGTTTTGGTTTGGACTTTATGTTTGATTATTTTAGGTTTTGCTTATTAGCAGTTGTTTGGGTTTAATGGTTTGTAAGTATCGAAATACGAAAGACGAATAGGCCTTGGTATTGATATTAGTATTTGCATAGAATTTTGATTGGTACTTGATTTTGTATTGGTGATGGTGATGTTATAATATTAACTAATTTGACTATGTCAGGAGTAGTGTATGATCGATATACCTTAGTATAATAAGCCTTTAGCCTGTAAAGGATGTTACTTTCTTGAATAAATTCAAGTCGATAACAATGAAACACTGATGTAATACAATTAACTATGCGGAAACTAGTTAACAGTATCAAGAAGAACACACTTTGATTTAACAAACGATTTTTACTATCACACGTTGAATCTGCCTAAGATTGCAGATCCCTAATACAATACTTATCTAATACTTCTAACTAAAACTTTTTGTTGTTGTTTCTGTTGTATTCTGTGTGTCATTCTAATGCCTTCCTAGAGATCCTTTTATAAACATAAGGATAACTCTAGTAGGTGTACAGTCCTTGTATGACACAAATACTAATTAATACTAATCACTAATTTAACTGTTACATGATAACTACTACTGTAACCGTTAATCTTTCAAAGTTCCTTTAACAACGGCAGTACGTTGACTTTTCCATACTAAGAAGGCAGTACTTTGATCTTCAACTTAGCAGTACTTTGACCTTCTACTTTGACCTTTTGACTTGTATTTCCCAACAAGTAGTTATGTGTGTAGCATCTCGGCATCAACAACATGTTTTGGTTCCACTTAGTTTCACTTGATTACGTCTGGTTCTGCATCTGTCGGCATGAATCTGCTCTGTCTTCTTGAATTTGCTCTGCCTGCCTGCATTTGCACTCGTTCATCTCTGTATTTGTGTTGCTCTACTCTGATTTTGCAATCAGTTTTGGTTTTGCATTGACCTGGTCATTTATTTTTAGACCTGATTTCGTTTTGTTACAATTTGAATTGCATCGGATTGAGACTTCGTCTACCACCGAGTTCGCACTCTTGCTGACTCCGCTCTATGTTTGTTTTTCAGTTTAAGTTTATTTTATGTTTGACAAACTCTCAATGTTCACTGCTGCGACATTATGAATTTGAGGGGGATGTTAGCTAATACGTTCTATAGGCCCAACTCGTTGATTTAGGCCCGTCTAGCACTTAAGGTTAAGTTGTTCATTTCCTTTTTAATGTAATGTAGTCTATGTAATTCATTGAATTTAATTAATACATATTCCTACATAACCAGAATCACCACCAACATAGTGTAATAAGACAATCAACATAACCACCAAAACATACCTCAACTAAACACAAATATACGCCGCAATTAAAAAGAAAAATCGGTTGTCTAACCGGCCGAGTCATGCAAAAAGCTAGACGCAAATGAGTTGTCTTAAGTTAACGCCAGACGCTCCGCCTTATACTTTCTTGGTCTTTGAAAAAACTTTTTCTGATACTAAAGGATTATTCGCGCATAGCGACGAATGTGTATAGTAGCGTTAATTTGTATGTGCTTTTTTTATGTATATATCTGTGTGGATGAGAGTGAAGAAAGTTAGAGGTATAAGTAATTAAGTATCTTTTATATAATAAAATAATTACATTATTTCGTAGTTTTCTATCAGATTAAATCTTATATGAAAATAAATTAGACTAGTCAGAATGCATGATTTTGCCACGTAGGCAAAATCGTGCGATCTGATTGGTCAATAAAAAGTTAAAATTGAATCAATTTGGTCAAAATTAAAAAAATATGACGAAGAAAAAAAAATATAAATATATGCGTCAAATTTGTGAAAACAAAAACTTGAAAAAAGAGGAGATAAATAATAAAACTTCAGTGGTTTAATTTTAAATAAATTATATAGAGTTAAAAGTGTAAATTTACAAATTTACAAATTTTATTATAACTTTAAAAAATAAACAAATAACCCCTTAAACTTTATACCTCTAGACTTTATATTTTAAAATACAACAAATGTAAATAATTTCTTACTTCCAAACAAAGATTTAATATTATCTAATCACATCTCAAATCTACCCGAAGACTTTTTGGTGGATTTTTCATTGTCGGCCTGAAATCATGTTGTACAATCGAAGCTCATCGAATGTTCACTTGAGCCGACTCCGGGCTACCTAAAAGGGTAGTTTTGTTGGGATTAGTTGGCTCACAATGTCGAGTCAGAAAACAGGTAAATCAAAAGAAAAGAATTAGTAATCATCCTCAAGTTCATATACCACGTAATATATAAACGATTTAATGAATCTATTATCTTCATATATTTCGATAATACTCTATAACATAACTTATAAAACAGAAAAAAATAAAAATATACATGTAATTAAAAAAAACATAATGTATAAACCCCGTGCGTGCATGAGCATTAAAACTAGTTTAAATATCTAAAAATTGCATTCCTTTATATGTATGAATATTTTAATCTGATAATATTACTTATTTTTAATTTGTTTTTTTTTAATTTTTATGTTAACAAATGTGTGTTTCTTTCTATATGTAATATAGATATATACGGTATATTTTTTTCTCAATTTAGAAACCATATAGAGATTATCTAAAAGTTACCATTAAATATATTAGTATAACACGAGATATCTAAACCGACCCTAAGGTTATTTATAAATACAGGCCATTGGATCTCATAGCAAGTCGATAGCACAGTCCATCATTGCAGGCTTCAAAAAAAGTTTAAACCCATCGTTTTTTGATCCAGGCCTTCATCTTGTTTGGTATATAATATCTTATTCTTTTAATCCCTAAACCCTAAATTTTGTGTTTTTTTTGTTTAGTTAAGATTGATGATTTTCCATGATGGGTTATGAAGTTCGATGGGTTATGAAGTTCGATGGATTATATGAACTGTGTCATTGATTATTTATCATTTGGTTTGTTGGTTGTGTAATAATCGTGGCTTGTTGAGCTTTTAGTTATGGCTTTTGGATTTTATAAAAGACCTAATATTGTGATGATCACTCATGCATGTTAGATATTTGATCGTTTTTAGCCATGGAACACAAATATTAAAGCAAAAAGACCTAATTAATGTCTTGGTTTAGGGTTTAGGGTTGAGTATAGTTGTTATTCATGATTCACATAGGCATATGATATCACGCAAAAAGCCTTACTCGAACATTGGTTTTAAAGCAATACATTATTAGCCAACTTGCGTAAAACTCATATATTTTACCCATAAAAAATAGATCGTGTTTAAAACGGCGTTTGTGTTAGATTATTTTCCGGGCTTATGAGGTCGTGTAGATTTGGAAAACCTCACGAGTGTTGGATTATGGTAGTCGGCTAGCATTTGTACATTACGAATATGTGAGCCTATTGGGGGCACACACGTTAATACACGGAGAATGCGTTTAATACTTCACAAATATAAACCGAGGGACTAAATTGGACAAAACCTGAACTCCAAGGGGGACACCAAAGTGGTTGGGCCCTATGGGAGGTTCTAGATGGGTTTTGTGTTTAATTAGCATTTAAGGAGGCCCATGAAGGTTTTCTAGAATTAGGGTTTGGGTGCCTATATAAACACCCATAACCTACTTCATAATTTGCTCATTCTAAAAACCTTTCCTCCTCCCTCTCTCACTGAAATCGCCTGGCCCCTCTCTAGGGTTGTTAAGGGTTTCGGTTCTACACCTCAACCGAATTCAGTTGAACCCCAATTTAGATTTTCGGGTTCTTTAATTCGGTTTAAGGATTTTCGATTAATTAGGGTTTATTATAAACCCTAATCCGGTTTAATTGGTTCAAGATCACAAAGGTTGTTTGATTAGGGTTTTGATCCAAGAAGGTACAATTGTTGCTTTGTTCGTGAAGTTAAGTCTAGATAACTTAACATGTTCTGTTGACGTAATTGTATGAGCAACCATAGAGGTGATTGTTTTAATCACTTATTTATTTTCAAGATCGAATTGCTGAGAGGTACGCTTTCTATTTACTTTTCATGTACGTGTTAACCATATGCTATTACTAGATCCAATCCGCTGCGTACTCGTAGTTATTTGATTACCTAGATGTTAAATCCCAATAGTGGTATCAGAGCCAACTCGTTTTAGCTTTATGGGTTACACGTTTTTTTTGTTTTAATTATACGCCTAGTTTATATGCCTATTATTAAAACATATGCCATGATCTGCTGCGTTAGAAATTTTATTTATGTTTTACTAGTAAAATATGACAATAATATTAGATTCTTGCCCTAAAATAAATAGAATCTGTAGATCTTGATCTTGAATTCTATTAAAAGTTAATATAGGATTAAAAGGGAAAATTAAAATTGTTAATTTAGCTTAGCGAGGTTCCAGAACTGCATCGGTTCCTGTGGCATTTGACTCTGAAAGGTGTCGCCATGAAATTGCTCGAATGATTATACTACATGACTATCCACTTCACATGGTCGAACACAAAGGGTTCATGACTTTTTTTTCATAACCTTCAGCCTAAAGTTCAACATGGTGGGACTTTAATTACGCTCAAGGCGACTGTGTTAGAAACATCAAATTTATCTTCTATGCAGACGTATGCCGATTATGGGGGTCCAGACGAGATATTCTTGGGTGATGGTAATAGTCACCCTATTTCACACACTGGTAACACACAAATGGGGATTGATTGGGACACACTCATTTTTTATTGGCACACTCATATGTACAACCCGGTGAAGCAGTGTATGATAAATGTACAACTGTGTAATGCACAGGTTGGAGTGTACCAATCAAAAGTGAGAGTGTCCAAATCATCTCCCCACACAAATCTATATACATCTCATAAATCACTTGCTCTTTCTAATGTTTTGTATGTTCCAAACTTATGGCAGAACTTAAACCCGCGTATCCTTAATGGTCAATTGGTGCTTACTAATTGCCTTGCGCGTGCTCTAACTAGTGCTGCACAAGAAGCCCTTCAAGTGTGTCAAAAAATGGTTAAGAAAGTGAGAGACTGTGTAAAGTATGTGAAAGCATCGGAAGCGCTGGAAGAATATTTTCCTGATCTCAAACAACTTCAAGTACTAAATACCAGAAATTTGTCACTCGATGATCAGACAAAATGGAATACAACTTATGAAATGTTGTTGGCAGCATCAGAGTTGAAAGAAGAGTTTTCTCGTTTAGATACTTTATATCTGGATTACTTTAGAAGCCCAAGTGGTGAAGATTGGAACCTTGTTGACAATCTTTGCAATTACTTGAAGCTAATTTTTGACACCGCGAGTATGATGGCATCGTCAAATGTCCCTACAGCTAATACTTTTTTTATGAAGCATGGAAGATTCAGTTGGAGCTAACGTGTACATCCACAAGTGAAGATAATATCATTAGTACAATTACCAAACCGATGCTAGAGGGCTTTGATAAGTACTGGAAAAGCAGCTGTTTCGTGTTGGCAATAGCGGTTGTAATGGATCCACGGTTTAAGATGAAGTTGGTTGATTTGAGCTTTGCAAAGATTTTTGTTGACGAGGTTGTGTCCTATATTAATATAGTGGATGGAGGGATTCATCATCTTTTTCTAGATTATGCTGCTGGTGATGTCACTGGATATTTAAGCAACGGGGATGCGCATGGGCTCGGGCATACATATTTTGATGATTTTATTATGGAGAGTGCAAGTCAACAATTGAAGTCAGAGTTGGATCAATATTTGGAAGAGTCTCTTTTGCCTAAGAGTCACAAGTTTGATGTTATGCGATGGTGGAAGCTGAATGAGCCTAAGTACCTAACACTGTCGAAGATGGCTCATGAAATTTTGACTCTTCCTGTGTCGACTGTTGACCCTGAGTCTATTTTTGATACTGGTGTGAAGGAAATGGATCGTTATAGGTGCGCTTTGAAGCCTTGCCTGTTATGTATACACTTGGCTGTCAATAGTATTTAAACAGATAGTTTAACTGTGGTATCTAGCGCTTTGTCAACTAGACGTAAATAATGCATTTTTGCATGGTACACTCCATGAAGATGTTTTTATGATTCAGCCACCTGGATACATTCATCCTCAGTTCCCCAATCATATTTGTAAGCTTCGAAAGGCGCTATATGGTCTCAAACAAGCACCCCGCGCTTGGTAACTGAAATTGAGAACTTTTTTTTACTTGCGAAAATCACAAGCTGATGCTTCTTTGTTCCTTTATGATCTAAATGGAATTACAGCTTACTTTCTCGTATATGTTAATGATATCGTGTTAACAGGAAACAATACAAAATTCTTGGATGAGTTTGTTAACAACTTAAGCATCAAGTTCTCAATAAAAGATTTGGGTACTTCACATCAGTTTTTGGGAGTAGAAGTCATTTCTACTCCATCCAGGTTATTTCTCTCTCAACACCGACATATAGCTGATTTACTATCTCGGTTTAACATGGCTGGTGCTAAAGAGGTTTCGACACCCCTTAGTTCTACATAAACATTATTACTTAATGATGGTTCACACACAGTTGATTCGTTGTCTTACAGAAGTATTGTTGGATCATTACAATACTTGGCTATTACTCGTCCTGATGTTTCTTTTGCAGTCAACAAATTGTCTCAGTTCATGCATGCTCCTACACAACTTCATCTTCAGGCTTTAAAAAGAGTACTACGTTATTTAAAAGGCACAATTCATCATGGGCTCTTTCTTAATCGAAAATCAGCCATCACTCTTACAGCTTTCTCTAATTCAAATTGGGGTGGTATAAAGGACAATGGCCGTTCTACTACTGCCTACATTTTATATTTGGGTTCTAACATTATATCTTGGCGATCAGCCCGACAGAAATCTGTCTCCGTTTCATCTACAGAAGCGAGTACAAAGCCTTAGCAAAATATTCATCGGCTGAGATGATGTGGGTCCAAAATTTACTTCATGAACTGGGAATATCTTTGCACGAAACTCCCACCTTATTTTGTGATAACACAGGTGCCACTTACTTATGCGCGAATCCAGTGTACCACTCATGCATGAAGCATGTTGCTCACTTTGTTCGCGAATGGGTTTCTGAAGGCTCATTACGTGTTTTACATATTAGCTCCAAGGACCAATTGGTTGATATGCTTACCAAGCCTCTGGGTCGAAGTTAATTCATGCATTTTCGTTCCAAGATTGGAGTCTCCGATTGATCCTCCATCTTGCGAGGGCGTGTTAAGGATAAGCCCAAAGAGTAACTAACTGTAGAGATAACTTATAGAATTTAAAATATTTTTAGCTTATCAAGTTGTTGTAACTATTAGCTATTTTATCTCCTGGAAATCTCTAGCTTCTCCTATATATATGTACATCAACATTATTCAATGAAATCAAGTTTTACGATCATCTTCTAATCTTTACATGGAGGAGGTGACATGTAGACAACCTTACCCCTACCCAAAAGTATAGAGACTGTTTCTAAAGAACTTCCGGCCTTTTTGCAAGAAAATGAGGATCGAACCCTCACTTATGTCTCGGAGATTTTCCAACCAATCCAACCTTGCTTAATTAGATGCCTCTATATGATACATTCATAATTCATAACAATAATCATACACTGCCTTTTGTTCGAAACCAAATCCAAACATAGCATTAGAATAACCCCCCTAAAGACAAATACATACAAATACATAATGGGTTTGTGGATGAGCATACTTATTACTTGCTACGCTTATCAGCCTAGAGAAAGAAGATAAGCTTACTTTTCTCGGATTTTTGCCATGAGTTTACTGCTTATTTGAACTTACAATAATTAGTTGATAAACTCGATCATACGCTGAGTTTACATGCATGGCATTAGAATAGAAACTAGTAAAACACAAGTTAAAAACACAAACAATAGTCACTGAAAAGCCGAGACCGGAAACGTACGAGACAAGCCAGAAGAAGTACCAAAAGTAATCTTGCCATTATTATGATCACCGACAAAAATGTCTGAAATCCCGACCCAAATCAAAAGCTCTTTACTCTTAACACCAGTCAAGTTCCTCATCCTCCCCTCCTCAACAAACGCAGTCACTTCCACATAATACGATACTTTACGACCTATTTCACTAAACAAATGTTGGCTTTTCGTCTTCCTGCGAACCCATACGAACCCAATCGCCGTGTTGTGCCCCACTTCGGTCACGTCGGTCATTGGGATCAACCCTTTTGGGAGGTTATATTTGGTTAAAAGGCTTTGTGTTTTTTGTTTGTATTCTTTTAGACGTGCCAACTGTGTGTTGCATTATTCTTTTAGATATTACTAGTTTTAATCCCCGTGCGTGCACGGGGCTTGTACATTATGTTTTTTAAATATATTTATAATTTTTATTTTTTATATTTTATAAGTTATGAAAGTTTAAGGGGTTATTTGTTTTCTTTTTTAAAGTCATAATAAAATTTGTAAATTTATAAATTTACACTTAACTTTATACAATTTATTTAAAATTAAACCACTAAAGTTTTATTAATTACCTCATCTTTTTTTCAAGTTTTTGTTTTTATAAATTTGACACATATATTTTTATGTGTTTTTTTTCTTTATCAGATTTCTGCACCAAAATAATGCAAATTTTAAAAGTATTTAAGCTTTTTAATTAAACATATATTCAAAAATAATAAAAAATTTGAAGCATTATACCTAATAAGGAAATATTCTTTTTTTTAAATGCAAAAGTCCCAACTTTTCGTTTTTCTTTTACTACTTAAAGATTATTATAAATATAACATTCACGACTAATCCACTGATCGTTTTGACAGTGGCCACGGTGCCTACAGTATCGGGTCTCTCATTTTGGGTCAGCCCGATATTTGGTATTTGTTTTTTAAATTTGTATGCACAAAAGAGGAGGAAAAAATAATATTTACAAAAGTTCCGGATTTATTCAGATAAAGAAAAATACTCCGCGAAAGCATCTTCGATACCTAATAAACTTTAAAATAATTGTTATGGTCAGAACGTACAACACCATTATATTAAAAAAACACCCATATAGCAAAAAAAAACAACAATTTAAACATGAGCCCAACACATAAGCCATATAAAAAAAATTGTTACTAACATACACTTTTTTTTTTATTTTTTAATTTTTTTTTTTTAAATTTGTATGCCAAAGTAGGAGGAAAAGAAGAAAATAATACAAAAGTTTTTTTTGTTTTTTTTTGATTTATTCAGATAAAAAAAATACCGCGGAAACATCTTCGATACCTAATAACTTTAAAATAACCGATATGGTCACAAACGTACAACCCATTATATTAAAAAAAACTCATATAGCAAAAAAAAACACTTTAAACATGAGGCCCAACACATAAGCCCATATAAAAAATTTTACTATATACACATTTGTGACTAAACTAGCCTAAAAATTCGCATAAATCTGGCCCAAAGTAAAAAAAACTAGCCCAAAATTAGCCTGAAATCTGGCCAAAGTAAAAAAAAAATACAAAACGGTCCCTCAATCTATTTAACTATTTACGATTTTCTTTCACAAAAAATCCCGTAAAAAATTAACAAAAAAACACGTCAAGTTTTTATTGTTCACAACTATTTTACATTCATCGGCCCAAAAAAAAGATATCGAACCGTCCCAAAAAAAGAAAATATTCGGGAAAAATTTAACCCGTCCCAACGCAAAAAAAATTCCCGAATCGTAAAAAAAAGGAAATATCCAGGAAAAAATTAGCCAAAAAAAATTGGCCCAAAGTAAAAAAATACAAAACGGACCCTCACCTTTTAACTATTTTTGATTTTCTTACACAAAAATTCCCGTAAAAAAATTTACAAAACCGTCCCAAAAAAAGAAAATATTTGGGAAAAAATTAGCTTGTCCCAACGCAATTTTTTTTTCCTCGAATCATACAAAAAAATTTAATATTAAAAATTAGCCCCGCCATAACGCATCGCCCAAAAAAAAACCCCCGAAACGTAAAAAAAATTATTCGGGAAAAAATTAGCCCCGCCACAACGCGCGAGTTCTTTTGCTTGTTTATTTACATGTGGGGTACTAGTCTATGAAATAGTTAACTACATGATTATTGTGTACCATAGAAAGTTAGAAACGATTCTAGGTTCTAGTTATTTATATCTAACTATAAGTATAATTAGTATTTATATGCACATAGTATAAGTTATCTATATTACAGTACAAATTTAAGTAATACATATTTATGTATTACATATGTAAGTAATACATATTTATATGTACATTGTACAAGCTAATTCTAGCACTTAGTTACAATAATTGAATTGAATATTGTATTTATGATAATCTCATATTAATTAATAAAAACATGTTCTCAAAAATAATTAAAAACTTGAATTGAATATTGTCTTATGATAACACCATCTGTCATGTTTTTGTGGTTTCGTAGTTTTGGGGTAGTTCGTAGTTATGTTTATATTTATCTTATATATCACATCGCCCTAGAAGTAAACACGGTAAGCACTCCCTTCTCTTATAAAAGGAGGTGCAAGGATTGAGGAGATGTAGGATATGGTTTAATATTTTGATATTGGTAATAAAGCTTTGCTTTAATCAATTCTTGGCGGTTTTGCTAAGATTCTCTTAATAATCGGTATTCTTTTGAATCAACGATAGTTGGAAGATTGTTTCTGGTATTCGGGTGAATCAACAGATTCAATTTGTGTTATCTCATTAGTTTACTACATTCGTTAGAGTCAGGTTGGTATTTCTTCTTTTTTTTACTACGTCAATTCGTATGTTCGTTTATTTGACTACATCATTACTTATACTAAATTGACTTTTTACTAACTAGATCAACGTATTTTTCATGGAGTTAAACTCGATAAAACGTCTAGAATGGTTAACCGTGAACCGAACCGCGGGTAATCGCTCATTTCGGGTAACCGCAAGTCCGGTTACCCGCCTAGTACGGATAACTTCTATATTATCTGATAATCTATGACTTGTTATATGACCCATGCAATACTAGTTTTCGGACCTAATAGTTTTATAGACATAATTGGCATAATGTACCATACTACCATGATGAAAACATTTTGATGTCCAAAACAACACCACTGCTGAAGGTAGTAAAACTTGACTTAACTTATGATATAAAGTTTGGGAGTCTTTCAGTTTACAAGACTTGTAACGAATACGTTGAAGAGGCAGAAATAACTGAATTATAATATGTGGATATATGTAATGTTTTTTAGATGTGTTTTGTGTAGTCTGTACATTGTACCCCATTTGTTTGTTGCTTTTTTTATGAAGGTTATTATTTATTCTTTTTTATGTATTTGTTTGTCATACTTAAACCAGGTTTTTGTTTGTATGACAGTCCTATAGTCCCATGGATACCAGTTTTACAGAAAGTAATGCACTCGTTGACTTCGAGATGAAGCCAGAATATTTTGACACGTTACTGAACAATAATGTGGAGATACAGCCCACAAAGCGTCAAAAAAAAAGGTCTATGGTTTGGGAAGATTTCACTAGAAAAGAAGTTGGCGATGGAGAAACAAGAGCCTTCTGTATGATTTGCAAGCAAAATTTCGCATACATAAAAGGTTCCAAAAATTTAGGCACCAGTCACCTCAAACGCCACCTGGAACACCACAAAGGCCCTTCAAAGATTAGTGTTCAGGCTGCGGGTCCCATCAAAGACACACCTAGACGATGCAAGAAATATACACCTCAGCGAGGTTCCAGAACTGCATCGGTTCCTGTGGCATTTGACTCTGAAAGGTGTCGCCATGAAATCGCTCGAATGATTATACTACATGACTATCCACTTCACATGGTCGAACACAAAGGGTTCATGACTTTTTTTCATAACCTTCAGCCTAAGTTCAACATGGTTGACTTTAATACCGCTCAAGGCGACTGTGTAGCAACTTATCTTAGCGAAAGATCAACCATTGAGAACTTGATTGCACGGATGCCGGGTCGGATTTGCCTTACACTTGACCTATGGAATTCAAACAATACAACTGGTTATGTTTTCATAACGGGTCAGTTTATTGATAGTGAATGGAACATACACAAAAGGCTACTAAGTGTTGTGATGGAACTGTATCCTGAGTCTGAATTCGCTTTTAGTCACGCTGTATGCACTTGCCTCATTGACTGGAACATTCAGGGTCGATTATTTTCTGTCACGCTAAACCAAAACCAACCTTTTAGTGAAATTGGTATCGAAAGTCTCATAAGTTTGCTTTCTGAAAAAAACCCGCGTATCCTTAATGGTCAATTGGTGCTTACTAATTGCCTTGCGCGTGCTTTAACAAGAAGCCCTTCAAGTGTGTCAAGAAATGGTTAAGAAAGTGAGAGACTGTGTAAAGTATGTGAAAGCATCGGAAGTGCTGGAAGAATATTTTCCTGATCTCAAACAACTTCAAGTACTAAATACCAGAAATTTGTCACTCGATGATCAGACAAAATGGAATACAACTTATGAAATGTTGTTGGCAGCATCAGAGTTGAAAGAAGAGTTTTCTCGTTTAGATTATCCGGATTACTTTAAAAGCCCAAGTGGTGAAGATTGGAACCTTGTTGACAATCTTTGCACTTACTTGAAGCTAATTTTTGACACCGCGAGTATGATGGCATCGTCAAATGTCCCCACAGCTAATACTTTTTTTTATGAAGCATGGAAGATTCAGTTGGAGCTAACGTGTGCATCCACAAGTGAAGATAATATCATTAGTACAATTACCAAACCGATGCTAGAGGGCTTTGATAAGTACTGGAAAAGCAGTTGTTTCGGGTTGGCAATAGCGGTTGTAATGGATCCACGGTTTAAGATGAAGTTGGTTGATTTTAGCTTTGCAAAGATTTTTGGTGACGAGGCTGCGTCCTATATTAATATAGTGGATGAAGGGATTCATCAGATTTTTCTAGGTTATGCTGCTGGTGATGTCACTGGATATTTTAGCAACGGGGATGGGCATGGGCTCGAGCTTACAGATTTTAATGATTTTATTATGGAGAGTGCAAGTCAACAATCGAAGTCAGAGTTGGATCAGTATTTGGAAGAGTCTCTTTTGCCTAGGAGTCACGAGTTTGATGTTATGCGATGGTGGAAGCTGAATGAGCCTAAGTACCCAACACTGTCGAAGATGGCTCGTGATATTTTGACTCTTCCTGTGTCGACTGTTGACCCTGAGTCTATTTTTGATACTGGTGTGAAGGAAATGGATCGTTATAGGTGCGCTTTGAAGCCTGAGACGGTTGAGGCACTTTACTGTGCTAAGGATTGGTTGCGGACTGAATCAATAGAGAGTATGGACTCCCTTGTGAAGATGGAATTTCAAATATAGTCTGGGGCTTGATATTTTGGTGTTTATAGTTTTTTTGTCTCGTTTTTATTTAGATTGTGCTCATTTGTAAATGCTGTCGGGATAATAAGTTTGAGTATTATATAGGTTTAGTTTGTTGTGTTTGAGACCTGAATTGTTTTGGTTTAATGCTGATTTTGATATTTGATTGTTTACCTTTCAATGGCACTAATTTGTTGCTGCAGACAAAATATCACGTAGAATTATCTGAAGACTATGAGACTAGACAAAATTAGATCAAATCCGGTGGTAATGGAATTCATTCCCTCTAAGATAATAAATATGTTTTACGTTTATGTCAACAGATACGTGTGATAATGCAGTGGTGGCAGTTCTAGTTTGTGCCCATATTTACCACGGAGATTGTATAGAAATAAGAACAAGTAATGAACGAGTATTTTATTCCGCCTTGCCTGTTATGTTTACACTTGGCTGTCAATAGTATTTAAACAGATAGTTTAACTGTGGTATCTAGCGCTTACTTCGATTCTACATTTAAAACCAGTAAGTGAAATTGTAAGTTACGTTGACCCAAGTGAAATTTGAAAGATTGTTTTCGAAAGACTGGACATCGGAAAGAGTGGGTCAACCTAACTTATACACTTGTATATGAAGGAGGCTTAGATGACTGTATATAAAATAAACCAGACTGTATATAAAATAAACCGTCGAGGTATGGAGTGTTAAGGATAAGCCTAAAGAGTAACTAACTGTAGAGATAGCTTATAGAATTTAAAATATTTTTAGCTTATCAAGTTGTTGTAACTATTAGCTATTTTATCTCCTGGAAATCTGTAGCTTCTCCTGTATATATGTACATCAACATTATTCAATGAAATCAAGTTTTACGATCATCTTCTAATCTTTACATGGTATCAAGAGCCAAAACACTCTAACGAGTTCAGATCCATTTTTTTTTCTCTGTTCTTTCATCTATGGCCTAAAACATTGTGACACTAAATGCCCCCAACTCACTTTCCAATTAAACTAACTTCCTCCAACTTCCCTGTCTGGAGAAAACAAATTCAGTCAACCCTTATTGGCCTTGATTTGCTGCAATATATTGATGGAACTCTAGCCATACCATCTCAGTTTTCCGACAATGAAAGAAAGACAATCAATCCAGCTTACACTCGTTGGTATCGACAAGATCAAACCCTTCTTAGTGCCATCCGTGGTAGTTGTTCAGATATGATACAACCAATCATATCATCAGCTTCATCCTCTAAAGAAGCATGGGAACGCCTCTTGCATAGTTATGAAAATGCTTCGCGATCCAGGATCATTTCGCTTAAATCTAAGCTTGCTAAAAATCCAAAAGGCAATAAATCTGTTGCTGAATTTCTCAATGAAAATGTGGTCCATTGCCGATGAACTAGCCCTCATTCAAAATCCTATCAGTGAAGAAGACCTTGTTCACATCATTACCCAGTTAGGGGATGAGTTCAACTCGCTTGTTGCAGCCATTAAAGTTCGAGAATCACCCATTACATACTCGGATTTATTTGACAAGCTCACTGATTTCGAAAGGATGCTGAAAGAAAAAGACTCGACGTCTCTTCCTATAATTCCCACTGTGAATGTGACTCAAAGGCAAAATTCCAAGGGAACTCAGTCCCAAAGATCATTTCAAGGTTACCATTCAAATCATCGAAAATCGCGTGGTGGTTACAACGGAAATACTAATCGCTCCTGGCAAGGTCAAAATGGAAATCGCTCATACCGAGCAGATTAATTTTGTAACTTTTGTGAAATTGCAGGACATACCACGGGTGATTGTAGGAAGATTGCAAAATTCTTAAGGGAAAACAACATTTCTTTTGTGATTAATTCACCGTCTCCAAATGCACAACAAATTGCTACCACTGCTACTTGATCTATGCAACAACCATGGTTATTTGATAGTGGGGCCTCTCATCATGTCACATCAAATTTATCTTCTCTGCAGACGTATGCCGACTATGGGGTCCAGACGAGATATTCTTGGGTGATGGTAATAGTCACCCTATTTCACACACCGGTAACACACAAATGGGGATTGATTGGGACACACTCATTTTTTATTGGCACACTCATATGTACAACCCGGTGAAGCAGTGTATGATAAATGTACAACTGTTTAACGCACAGGTTGGAGTGTACCAATCAAAAGTGAGAGTGTCCAAATCATCTCCCCACACAAATCTATATACATCTCATAAATCACTTGCTCTTTCTAATGTTTTGTGTGTTCCAAACTTACGGCAGAACTTAATATCCATTGCAAAGCTATGTAAATCTAACCCGGTTTCTGTTGAATTCTTTTCTTCTCATTTTCTTGTGAAGGATCTTCGCACGGGGGCGCCTCTACTATGGGGGGAGAACATCGGTGATGTTTATTGCGCAACTTTTCCATGTCATCCACAAATAAACTCCACATCAAATGTTTGTTATCCGATTGGCATCACAAACTAGGTCATCCGTCTAATAAAGTTAGTTTAGTTCTCAAGCAAAATGGTTTTAATGTTCATTCAATTTCTGATTTTCGTTGTAACTCGTGTTCTATCAATAAAAGTCACAAGTTACCATTTCATTTCAATTTATGGATCACCACCAATTGATAGCCAACACCCAATTCCCTCACAAACTACTACTCAACCTTCTACCTATGACTCACCTATTCCTTCTTCAACACCGCAAGCACCCTCTTCTCCACAACAACCTATTGATTCACCATCTTTGCCACCATCAGTCACTTTATCTCTGGCACCTGCTACTTTTCAAGAGCAAACACCTGATATCTTTGAAGAAGAACATACACCTCACACCTTTCAGCAACATACACCTAATACCTCTGATCAACAACACACACATTCGCCTCTTGTTACATCTCAATCTCCTGGTCCACATGCCACTACGTCTCAACCACCACAAACCCAATCCAACTTACAGCGTCCAACTCATGAAAAGAAACGAAATCCCAAATGCTTTAACAAGAAATATGTTAATACCGCAAGTAAACACCCACTTCTTCAAACCTTGGAATCCACTACAGTAAACCAAGCTATCAAAGACCCTCTCTGGCGCTAAGCAATGGATCACGAGTTTAATGCTTTATTACATAAAGGGACATGAGAATTAGTACCCAAATCATCTCACGTGCCAATCGGTTGTAAATGGGTTTTTTGAGTCAAGCGTAAGCCTGATGGTACTATTGACAAGTACAAAGCCCGAATCGTGGCAAAAGGCTTCCTTCAGGAACTAGTCCCAGACGTGATTATTTTGAGACCTTTAGTCCAGTTTCTAAACCCGTCACGATCCGGATCATCTTGTGTCTCGCACTATAAAAAAATTGGCCTTTGTGTCAACTAGACGTAAATAATGCATTTTTGCATGGTACACTCCATGAAGATGTTTTTATGATTCAGCCACCTGGATACATTCATCCTCAGTTCCCCAATCATATTTGTAAGCTTCGAAAGGCGCTATATGGTCTCAAACAAGCACCCCGCGCTTGGTACACTGAATTGAAGAACTTTTTACTTGCGAAAATCACAAGCTGATGCTTCTTTGTTCCTTTATGATCTAAATGGAATTACAGCTTACTTTCTCGTATATGTTAATGATATCGTGTTAACAAGAAACAATACAAAATTCTTGGATGAGTTTGTTAACAACTTAAGCATCAAGTTCTCAATAAAAGATTTGGGTACTTCACATCAGTTTTTGGGAGTAGAAGTCATTTCTACTCCATCTAGGTTATTTCTCTCTTAACACCGACATATAGCTGATTTACTATCTCGGTTTAACATGGCTGGTGCTAAAGAGGTTTCGACACCCCTTAGTTCTACATAAACATTATTACTTAATGATGGTTCACACACAGTTGATTCGTCGTCTTACAAAAGTATTGTTGGATCATTACAATACTTGGCTATTACTCGTCCTAATGTTTCTTTTACAGTCAACAAATTGTCTCAGTTCATGCATGCTCCTACACAACTTCATCTTTAGGCTTTAAAAAGAGTACTACGTTATTTAAAAGGCACAATTCATCATAGGCTCTTTCTTAATCGAAAATTAGCCATCACTCTTACAGCTTTCTCTGATTCAAATTGGGATGGTATAAAGGACAATGGCCATTCTACTACTGCCTACATTTTATATTTGGGTTCTAACATTATATCTTGGCGATCAGCCCGACAGAAATCTGTCTCTCGTTCATCAACAGAAGCGGAGTACAAAGCCTTAGCAAATGCATCGGCTGAGATGATGTGGGTCCAAAATTTACTTCATGAACTGGGAATATCTTTGCACGAAACTCCCACCTTATTTTGTGATAACACAGGTGCCACTTACTTATGCGCGAATCCAGTGTACCACTCATGCATGAAGCATGTTGCTCACTTTGTTCTCGAACGGGTTTCTGAAGGCTCATTACGTGTTTTACATATTAGCTCCAAGGACCAATTGGTTGATATGCTTACCAAGCCTCTGGGTCGAAGTTAATTCATGCATTTTCGTTCCAAGATTGGAGTCTCCGATGGATCCTCCATCTTGCGAGGGCGTGTTAAGGATAAGCCCAAAGAGTAACTAACTGTAGAGATAACTTATAGAATAAATATTTTTAGCTTATCAAATTTTATAACAATTAGCCTATTTTATCTCCTGAAATCTCTACTTCTCCTATATATATGTACATCAACATTATTCAATGAAATCAAGTTTTACGATCATCTTCTAATCTTTACATGGAGGAGGTGACATGTAGACAACCTTACCCCTACCCAAAAGTATAGAGACTGTTTCTAAAGAACTTCCGGCCTTTTTGCAAGAAAATGAGGATCGAACCCTCACTTATGTCTCGGAGATTTTCCAACCAATCCAACCTTGCTTAATTAGATGCCTCTATATGATACATTCATAATTCATAACAATAATCATACACTGCCTTTTGTTCGAAACCAAATCCAAACATAGCATTAGAATAACCCCCCTGAAGACAAATACATACAAATACATAATGGGTTTGTGGATGAGCATACTTATTACTTGCTACGCTTATCAGCCTAGAGAAAGAAGATAAGCTTACTTTTCTCGGATTTTTGCCATGAGTTTACTGCTTATTTGAACTTACAATAATTAGTTGATAAACTCGATCATACGCTGAGTTTACATGCATGGCATTAGAATAGAAACTAGTAAAACACAAGTTAAAAACACAAACAATAGTCACTGAAAAGCCGAGACCGGAAACATACGAGACAAGCCAGAAGAAGTACCAAAAGTAATCTTGCCATTATTATGATCACCGACAAAAATGTTTGAAATCCCGACCCAAATCAAAAGCTCTTTACTCTTAACACCAGTCAAGTTCCTCATCCTCCCCTCCTCAACAAACGCAGTCACTTCCACATAATACGATACTTTACGACCTATTTCACTAAACAAATGTTGGCTTTTCGTCTTCCTGCGAACCCATACGAACCCAATCGCCGTGTTGTGCCCCACTTCGGTCACGTCGGTCATTGGGATCAACCCTTTTGGGAGGTTATATTTGGTTAAAAGGCTTTGTGTTTTTTGTTTGTATTCTTTTAGACGTGCCAACTGTGTGTTGCATTATTCTTTTAGATATTACTAGTTTTAATCCCCGTGCGTGCATGGGGCTTGTACATTATGTTTTTTAAATATATTTATAATTTTTATTTTTTATATTTTATAAGTTATGAAAGTTTAAGGGGTTATTTGTTTTCTTTTTTAAAGTCATAATAAAATTTGTAAATTTATAAATTTACACTTAACTTTATACAATTTATTTAAAATTAAACCACTAAAGTTTTATTAATTACCTCATCTTTTTTTCAAGTTTTTGTTTTTATAAATTTGACACATATATTTTTATGTGTTTTTTTTCTTTATCAGATTTTTGCACCAAAATAATGCCAATTTTAGAAGTATTTAAGCTTTTTAATTAAACATATATTCAAAAATAATAAAAAATTTGAAGCATCATACCTAATAAGGAAATATTCTTTTTTTTTAAATGCAAAAGTCCCAACTTTTCGTTTTCCTTTACTAACTAAAAGATATTATAAATATACACATTCACCGACTAATCCACTGTCGTTTTGACAGTGGGCCACGGTGCTACAGTATCGGGCTCTCATTTTGGGCCAGCCCGATTTTGGTTTTTTTTTTTAAATTTGTATGCACAAAGTAGGAGGAAAAAAAATATTACAAAAGTTCCGATTTATTCAGATAAAAAAAATACCCGCGAAAACATCTTCGATACCTAATAACTTTAAAATAATTGATATGGTCACAAACGTACAACCCATTATATTAAAAAAAAAACCCATATAGCAAAAAAAAACAACACTTTAAACATGAGCCCAACACATAAGCCATATAAAAAAAATTGTTACTAACATACACATTTTTTTTTAATTTTTTAATTTTTTAAAAAAATTTTGTATGCACAAAGTAGGAGGAAAAAAAATATTACAAAAGTTCTGATTTATTCAGATAAAAAAATACCCGCGGAAACATCTTCGATACCTAATAACTTTAAAATAATCGATATGGTCACAAACGTACAACCCATTATATTAAAAAAAACTCATATAGCAAAAAAAAAACACTTTAAACATGAGGCCCAACACATAAGCCATATAAAAAAAATTGTTACTAATATACACATTTGTCGACAAACTAGCCTAAAATTCGCATAAAATCTGGCCCAAAGTAAAAAAAAAACTAGCCCAAAATTAGCCTGAAATCTGGCCCAAAGTAAAAAAAATACAAAACGGTCCCTCAACTTTTAACTATTTACGATTTTCTTACACAAAAAATCCCGTAAAAAATTAACAAAAAAACACGTCAAGTTTTTATTGTTCACAACTATTTTACATTCATCGGCCCAAAAAAAGATATCGAACCGTCCCAAAAAAAGAAAATATTCGGGAAAAATTTAACCCGTCCCAACGCAAAAAAAAATTCCCGAATCGTAAAAAAAGGAAATATCCGGGAAAAAATTAGCCAAAAAAAATTGGCCCAAAGTAAAAAAAAATACAAAACGAACCCTCACCTTTTAACTATTTTCAATTTTCTTACACAAAAATTCCCGGAAAAAAATTTACAAAACCGTCCCAAAAAAAGAAAATATTTGGGAAAAAATTAGCTTGTCCCAACGTAATTTTTTTTTCCTCGAATCATACAAAAAAATTTTAATATTAAAAATTAGCCCCGCCATAACGCATCGCCCAAAAAAAAACCCCCGAAATGTAAAAAAAAATATTCGGGAAAAAATTAGCCCCGCCACAAAGCGCGAGTTCTTTTGCTTGTTTATTTACATGTGGGGTACTAGTCTATGAAATAGTTAACTACATGATTATTGTGTACCATAGAAAGTTAGAAACGATTCTAGGTTCTAGTTATTTATATCTAACTATAAGTATAATTAGTATTTATATGCACATTGTATAAGTTATCTATATTACAGTACATATTTATGTATTACATATCTAAGTAATACATATTTATATGTACATTGTACAAGCTAATATAGCACGTTAGTTACAAAACTTGAATTGAATATTGTCATTATGATAATCTCCAATATTAATTTAATAAAAACATGTTCAAAATAATTAAACTTTTATACCAAGGTTATAAATAGCGTGAGGCGTGACGTGACGGCATGATCAAGCCTCACGCCTTAGTGGCTATGGCGTAGCATTTTCGTTTTTAAGGCGTGGCTTAAGGCGACCCAAAATATGAAATATTTATATATTTATATCATATTTCGTATATATTGAATTTACATAAAGCGTTGTACATATAAATAAAGTTAAAAAACTATCCTTACACGTAATATTCTTAATTTTGAAGAAAAAAAATTTCTATCGGAGTTGAATCTAAAAGGCTCGTCACGCCTCACGCCTTAGCGCGCCTTATCGCGCCTTTTCACGCCTCATCTCTCGCCACGCCTTGGTCCATTTCGTAACGTGGAGATCACGCCTCACGCCTTAGCGATGCCTTGGCGCCGCAAAAGCGCACCTTTTAGAACACTACTTTATACCATTAAAGTTCAAAAATTAATATTAAATGCTGCTTGCACAAATAAATTTTCTAATTTGGTGTTTCGTCAATATTGCTATCATTATCATAAAGTCGTTATCACAAAAAACTATGTAATCGAAAAATATCGCTCGTCAAAAATTTGATTACAGGGTATATAAACTCTTTTCTATTTAGAAAAGAGTTAGTTGTTCAAAATATATCTTTTTCCTTTTCCAAAAAAAAAATTAAATAAATAAATTTATCTAATTTTGTTGGTTAATCGTGTTGTTTCTCTTGTCCTACATGTTAAATAAGGTGTATTGTTACCATACCATGTGATACACAAGCCTCAAGATCGATAACAAAGCTACAAAGATTCGAATTTAGTTGGTGTTCTTCGTGGAGAGTTGCTTCGTTCATGAAGATCCACAAGGAAATACATGTTGTTGTAAGTTTACGCGTATAAGGTTTGGTTCCTATTACATGGTAAAGCTTTATTTCGTGGGAAATAAGCTCATTTGTAATGAATATGCAAAAATCAAGCTTGGTGTTCATCATGGCGGTTTGGTAAGATAAGGGACAAGATCCACGTTTTTAGGAAAAAGTCAAAGGCGAGTTGCTGGTCAAAGGCGAGTTGCTCACATAGCCGGCGAGTTGTCAATAGGTTTAGCAGCGGTTTGCTTATTTTAATTCAGGAGGCGAGTTACTATAAAAAGTTAAACGGCGAGTTGCTAAACGGCGAGTTGCTAAACGGCGAGTTGCTAAACGGCGAGTTGCTAAACGGCGAGTTGCTAAACGGCGAGTTGCTCAAAGGAACAGGCAGCGAGTTAGTCAGACTAGGCAGCGGTTTGTTTATTTTAAATACACGGCGAGTTGTCAAAAGAAGCAGCGGTTTGATTATTCTATTACACGGCGGTTTGCTTACACTAGCAGCGGTTTGATTTAAAAAAAAATATATCCAGACGACACTCTTTTTAGCGACACTTTTTTTATGGAAAAAGTTTAGTACTATGTAATTTTTTATATAGCATTTTTAACTTATTTTTACATCAAATTCAAATTTTGATATTAACGTAAAAAAAATTTCGGTCGAAACCTTTTTAGTGACACTTTTTGGCGGGAAAAATTAAGTAAAATATAATTTTTTCTATAGCCTTTTTAGCTTATTTTTACACCAAATTTAGATTTTGGTAATAAGGTAAAATTTATTTTTTTCATAATCCAACTGCGCCGAATTCCAAACAAATCATCAAACCATAAGCCAAAACCGCATTAATCATACAAGAAACAAACCTCAACAACAATCGATTATTCATTCACGGTTTTCTATTGATTTTGTAAAATCCCGTTAAATCATTTATTTTTTAGTGTTCCTGTGTCCACTATTGACACCGAATCCATTTTTGATACAGGTATGAAGGAAATGGATCGTTATCGGTGCACGTTGAGGCCTGAGACGGTTGAGGCGCTTTACTGTGCTAAGGATTGGCTGCGTAGTGAAATATTCGTGAACATGGATTCTGTTGTGAAGATGGAATTTCCAATCTAAATGGGGCCTCGTAATCCTGTGTTTGCAGTTCTATTTATCTGTAGACTCTAATAAGTAGGCTTGACTGTTTGAGTAATATTGATTTAGTTAGTTGTATTTGTAGACTTGAATTATGTTGGTTTGATTTTGGTATTTCAATTTATAACCCTAATAACCAATCCTGCTTGTATATTGTTGCAAAAAAATATCATGAAAGAGTGGTCATTGAAATGTATTATCATGCCATTTTTAATACTTTGCCTACCAATCTTAACTCATAGTACTAGATGCATTTAGTTTCATGAACTGTGCATACGGTCGGTCCATAATGAAAGCAACAAGAATTGAAGCTTTTTTGTTTAGGTGTTTGTCGAAGAAATGGTCAGCTCCTTCAGCGACTCATGAACAGTCAACACCCTGCAATCTTTTCAATCTTTGTTACGGCGTAAAATTTTAACACTCGAAAAAAGTCGAAGTGTATAAAAGTGACTCTATATAAAGATGATTTAATTTTCGTCGCGATAGTATGATTCGTTTCGCGTAACGAGTAACGGTTTGTAAGATATTTATTTTTCTAAAACGAATGGTCCAAATTGATCATTTTTAGTTTGATGAAAAAATTGAAATGTAAATGCAAGCAAACCGGTCTTTGATGAAGTTGTATCAACTAAGAGCAACGGGTGCATTAAATTGCAAGTTACTGTCATCTCAACGTCATTTTAGCTTTTTTCTACTTCACTTGCACGGTGCACCTAACTAACACCCCCAAAAACATTATTCTCATTAACTTGCACTTAACTTACACTTTTGAGACCCATTATTAATTTTTCTTTTTATTATTTAAAACAACTAATATTTCATTAATGTGAATAAAATTAAAAATTACAATAACAAAAAACATACGAAATTTTAAAAAAATAAGAAAAAAATTACGATAATTAAAACTACAATACGATAATTAAAACTACAATACGATAATAAAAACTACGTCGACGACTGCGAACGTCTATATTTTGCCCGGATTTGTTCTCTGCATCTTTTTCTGACAACCCATCGGTTTTTGTTGCGAGAAATCTCAGTTCTTCAAACTTTATCACGGCTCGATCTTTCTCTTGAGCCAATTTCCGTTTGAGTCTAAACTCGGTCGTCATCGAATCTGCAAACACTTGCGTGTTACTCCCTGAGGTACCCGACGTGCTCTCGGATTTTGTTTTTTTTTTGCTCCACGTGCTCCCGAGGGACGTGGTCTCGAGTCTTCGCCGAATAGCTCAGTGTGTCCTCCTTCGACGGGAGCTGAAGGAACCGCTTCGGGTGCATCCCACTTGGGGTAATTTCGCAACACCTCACACGACCCCTCTTGAGTAAAAGCTCTTCCATTAAACTCATCCTTAAATGCCTTTTTTGCCAGATTCAAAACACCCATCTCATTTTCACAACTTTTACCCAAACGCAAACAACGCTTGTATTTAGCATTAAACTTTGACAATTTGCATTCAACGTCGACCACTTCGACGTAATCATATCTTTGTTACGTTTGAAGGGAGCCGAAGTGTTAAAGTCCGTAAGAACCTTTCCCAAAAAAAAACTCTAACTTTTGGTATCTTCTGACATTTGGATCCTCATATACCGCAATGAAACATGTAGCTACTAGCTAGTAGTTCCTCCTTTTCGCCCGTCTAACAGTGAATTTTTTTGTCGAGGGTGTTTGTTGAGGTGGATGAGGTTTCTACTTTTTCAGGTCTTTTTTTGCGGGTTTTCTTTTCTCGGTTGGTGGTTCGGCTTGAGGTGGTGGTTAGGTTTGTTGTTGTGATGGTGGTGGATTGCACTTCAGAACAAACAGAATGAGTTTGAGAAGTACAAAGCCTTTAATGACCGGACGATTGATTATGAGATTCTTCAAACAAAGTTAAATGAAACTCTAGGACTATTAGCTTTAAAAGACATTGAAATTAAAGAAGGTTTAAAGACAAAAGCCTATGAAATTTCAGTTTCTTGATTCAGAACACAACGATTTAGTCAAAAATAGTCTTTTAACTAAGTCACAACTGGAAGGTTATCTCAAAGAGAATACAAAGGTCATTTCAGATTTAAAGGTTAAAAAAGAAAAAGATATTGACAAGATGATTGAAATGGACAAACAGTTAAAGTTTTTGAACGAAATTGTTTATACTCGTAATCAGTCAATTCAGACCATTCATATGTTAGCACCCAAATGCGCGACATATAATGGTAGACTAACCTTTGCCAATCCAAGTAACCTTTAAGAAAGCTCCAATCTGAAAAGCCTGTTTGTATGAGATCCATATGATAATTCAATCATAGCAAACAGATATGCCCGTGAAAGGGAATGAGACCATGACTCTTCAAAATGAGAGGAGATCAAATTGAGATAAAGACAAACGTAAAACCATATGATTACTACTAATCATAATAGTCATTATGAAATTTTTAAAGACCCTACTGGAGTAACTTTATCATTGGACGCGCAAAAGAGTTAGGAAGACAATGTGGAGAAAACCGTTTGTTTAGAAAAAACCAAACATGCTAAAAAAGTTGCCTTTCTACCTATTCAAAAACCATAGTAAATAGTAGACAAGTTTTTACGAAAATGACAGTTTAACATCAATCAATATAGGGAAAATTGTGGACAAACTTGGTTTAAACTTATAGTGATTATTTTTACTGGGTGCCAACTGCTCATGATATGGAACTTTTTGATAAAACTAAATTAATGCCTCTTTCCATAAAAAGTTAAAATGATAGTTTTCGCTTTGAACATGAACTTAAAACGGAAATGCATGAAGATTATGAGTACGTTAAATCCCTTGAAAAAGAGGTTGACGAACTTGAATCTGAAAAGGCTGATTTTTCAAACATTTATGATCTACTTCTCGAAGAGTGTGTGTAAAGATGTTACATGTTCGTATTTGCATCCTGTCTGATTTAAATGCTTATACTGAATTACAATGCTTGTATCTTCATAAAGTCAAAGAATGTGAATGTCTTGCAATAAAGCTTTCGAAACAAACTGAATCTGTTAATAACGAAGTTCATAATAAGCTTTTAAAGAGTTTATGCTAAACTTGAAAAACACTCGATTTTCCTCTTGAACTATCTTTACAAACTTGTAAAGACAATGAAAAACAACCCAGTTTGCAAAGAAAATGCTTTAAAATGTATTTCGAAAAGAGAGAACAATAGCAATAAATACAAAATTGAAAGCTCAAATGCACGACCAAGAACATAGTGGGATAAATGAGTTAAAGAAAACTCATTCTGGTACAAAAGGAAAGATCTGTGGAAAACGCAGTTTGATAAACCATCTGTTTTTGACAACCAAATGCTCAACGGATTCCAAAAACCATCATTTTAGGAAAACCGACTCCTTTCCAAATTCTCCTAGAAATGAAAGTTTTCAAACGAATCATCGGTTAATAAAACTAATGCGTCGGATGGTTGTGTTTAAACCAGTCACTCACAGAATTTGCCTCAAATAGAACCACGGCATTCGAAGACACAAATGTGCTTAAACTAGGAATGAATAAAGAATCTGCCCTCCACCACAACACAAACTAGAACACCACAGTTGCCTCATGCTTCTAGGAATACTAATCCTCACATGTCTAAATCTTCAGGAGTAATTCACACTACTAGTGTTAGCAGACCACAGCTTAAGTGCTATCAAGTTAAAGAGAAGTCGTCCAAACAATATACAATGTGAATTAAAAAGAAGGAAGTAGAAGACCATCATAGGATTTCTAGTATTTCTAAGAAAACAAAGTCTGTAACTGCGTGTAATGACAGTTCAAAATCCAAAACTTTGAATGTAAATGTTGTTTGTGCTGAATGTGGAAAATGTGTGTTTAATTCTAATCATGATGCTTGTGTTTCTAGATACTTGAAAGACGTGAATGCTAGAACTAAGAAGCCTAAGGTAGTGCCTATTAGTGCTAGTAAACCCAAGAGAAAAGCGAACAAATCTGTTGCAACACCCCATAAGAAAACAGTTGCATCAGATACCACTATTCAGAAATCCAAGAGTTACCATAAGGAGTTGTATGAGAATACAAATCAGGAAAAATGGTGGATAGCTAAGAGATGTCCATCAGGATATAAATGGACACAAAAGCCTCTTAGGACCAAAAAGATATGGATGCCTAAAAAGCAGAAGAGAAGTATCAACAAGTATATCCCACTATAACATTGTCATCTAGATAAACTAATGTCTTGAAGATATCAAATTCCTTAGGATCCAATTTGTCCAATGTTCCATCGTCCTCTAATTCTCTTGCAGATTGTACAACTCATCCTATTCATTGTTGACTCTGGATGCACAAAGCACATGACGGGCAATCTCAAGCTGTTGTGTAATTTTGTGGAGAAATTTTTGGGTACTGTTCGTTTTGGAAATGATCAATTTGCTCCAATTCTTGGTTTATGGAGGATCTGCGCATCAAGAAAAATGTCACGATCAAACGGGTTTATTACGTCGAAGGCCTCAATCACAATCTTTTCTCGGTTGGTCAATTCTGTGATGCGGATTTGGAGGTTGCTTTTAGGAAATCTACTTGTTTTGTGAGAGATCTTCAGGGAAACGATTTACTAACTGGTAATCGTGGATCCGATCTCTACACAATATCTCTTCAAGAAACAACTTCATCAACTCTAATCTGTTTCATGGCTAAAGCTTCACCAACTCAAGCATGGTTATGGCATCGAAGACTTTCTCATCTTAACTTCGATTACATCACCTTACTATCAAAGAAAGATATTGTGACAGGCTTACCTAAGTTGACATATGTTAAGGATCAACTTTGTTCGTCTTGTGAAATGAGTAGCAAAAAGAAGCTCATTTAAGTCAAAAGTTGTTCCAAGTTCCAAAGGAAGGCTGAATTTGCTTCACATGGACTTACGTGGTCCAATGCGGGTTACAAGCATAAATGGGAAGAAATATATTCTGGTGATTGTTGATGACTATTCAAGATACACTTGGACTCTTTTTCTACGATCCAAGGATGAAACACCAGAAGTTCTCAAAGACTTTCTCACGATGATTCAACGCAATCTTTAAGCTCAAGTTATTACTGTCCGTACTGACAGAGGCACAGAGTTCTTGAACAAGACACTCCATGCTTATTTCAAAGAAGAAGGCATTGAACATCAGACTTCCACTCCTCGAACACCTGAACAGAACGGCGTTGTCGAAAGATGGAACCGTACACTTGTTGAGGCTGCTCGAACGATGCTTTCAGCTTCTAAGCTTCCATTATGATTTTGGCTGGAAGCAGTTGCCCAACCGCATGCATACTCAGAACAGATCAATCATCATATCTATCTCTCCACTCTCTACTCTCTATCTCATACAAGAGGACCGCGCGATCATAGGAATAGGAGCGTGAGTGAGAAACCTTCAATAAAACATCTTCACCGAGCGGAAATTGTGTTAGTTGTGTGTATGATGTCATGTTGTTACATAACTAGGAGGATGGGAAAATCTGGATAAGAATGAGAAGCAAAAGGGATCCATGTGTCATGGTGGGATATTCTACTCAGTCGAAGGGATATCGTGTTTACAACAAGAGAACACGCTTAATAGTTGAGTCCATTCATATCAAGTTGATGTAATCATCAGTGAGAAATAGTGTGGAAGGTGAGCGAGGTACAGGACAGTAAAGTTGGAGCGGAGGGGACGCGCTGCGGGCGAGCCAGCAACGACGCGAGTGACGACGAGAGGTCTCTGTTGAAAATGTGAGCTCTTAGACAGGCCTCGTTTCCTCATGGTAGCGCGGAAAGGCGTCAATGAATGCCGAGCGTCTTGTACGCGCGTCATCGCTCCCGAGGGGAGTGACAAAAGAGGTGTTTTTGAGGCGCGAGGGGGAGCAGGGTGGGCGGATGTCATGAAACATTCGTAAATACAAGGTTGGTTCGCGAGTCTCTTCAGTCCTTTACTTGAAGAATATTACAATCCAGCACACGGTCATGCTGAGGACAACAACAATGATCAAGCACCGAATGCATCATTTCAAGAAGCTAAATTATCGAATCCTTTTTGTACACGGGTACAAGAATTGGTGATCTTCTCACGCAACATTGATAATACCGAGGGCATTCTTCAACCACAAAGTCATGATTACCGATAGACCCAGAGATCATCCATTTATAACAAGTTCGTGGAAATCAACCATACCCAGTTCAAACAAGACGACAACTTGCCACAATCCTGAAATGTGTATGTTCGCTCTCAATAGTGAGTATTGTTAACCGAAGAACATTAAGGACAATGGTTGTTCTGCATGGATCGAAGCAATGCAGGATGAACTTCATCAGTTCGACAGACTAAAAGTCTGGGAACTAGTCAACAAACCATTTGGCAAGATGATTATAAAGCTAAAGTGGTTATGGAAGAACAAGAAGGATGAAGATCAGACTGTAATTCGCAACAAAGCACGACTTGTAGCTAAAGGTTATGCTCAGGAAGAGGGTATTGATTTTGGAAGAATCATTTGCCTCTAGTTGCTCGCTTAGAAGCAGTTCGGATTTTCGTTGCCTACGCAGCACACAAGTCTTTTCCAATCTATTAGATGGACGTGAAAACGGCATTTCTTAATGTTTCCCCATTGAAGAAAGAGTTTACGTTGCTATCAGCCAGAAGGGTTCGTTGATCTCAAGATCATCCAGAAAAAGTCTACTCTTCTGAGAAAAGCTTTGTATGGATTAAAGGCAAGCTCCAAGAGCCTGGTATATGAATGAACCTATCATACTTCCTAATTCCAAAGGCTTTTACTAAAGGAACAATGACCAACTTTATTCAAAGATAAAAATACGGGGAGGATATCTAACTTGTTTGCAGATTTACGTTGAGGAACATAATTTTTGGTCCTACAAACCCTAAATATTTAAAAATAAGATTTAAATAAAGTTTAATGCACAATAGATTTGAAATTTCTTAATGGGGGAGATGAAATTCTTTTAGGACTTCAGATCCCCAGTCCCCCAAAAGGTATTTTTATCAATCAGGCCAAGTACGCTTTAGAAATTCTAAAAAAGCATAATATGGACAATTGTCACTCCATTGGTACACCATTGGCTACAAAACCCAAACTAGATGTAGATTTGAGTGGAGAACCCGTAGACCAATCTGATTATCGTAGTAAAATCGGGTCACTCATGTACTTGACATCTAGTAGACCAGACTTATGTGCAAGCATATGCTATTGTGCACGTTATCAAGCACGACCAACTCAAAAGCACCTCAAGGAGGTTAAAAGAATCTTTAAATACCTAAAGGGTACCATTAACATGGGACTCTGGTATCCAAAGGATTCTGGCTTTGAACTAACAGCATTTTCAGATGCTGATCATGCCGGATGCATTAATACTCGAAAAAGCACTTCTGGAGGGATACAGTTCCTTGGTGATAAGCTAGTAAGTTGGATGTCAAAGAAACAAAACTGCACTGCAATGTCTTCAGCAGAGGCAGAGTACGTGGCATTATCTGCAAGTTGTGCTCAAGTAATGTGGATGAGGACACAACTTAAAGATTATGGCTTCAACTACAACAAAATACCGTTGTATTGCGACTCTCAGTCAGCCATAGCAATATCATGCAACCCTGTACAGCATTCGCGAACAAAGCACATCCATACTCGATATCATTTCATAAAGGAACAGGTTGAAAATAGTATAATTGAATTATATTTTGTCAGAACTGAATACCAATTAGCTGACATGTTTACGAAAGCCCTTCCTGAGGATCGGTTTAAGTATCTTGTCAGAAGGATTGGTATGAGATGTTTGACTCCAGCTGATCTGGAGGTTCTGACAAATGAGACTGCTTGATATCATCATCAAACATCACCATGTACATATTTTTTGAGAAAAGCAAAATACAAAAATATAAAACTTCAAAAAGAAAATACAAAATCAGAAAAACAGAAAATTTCCAAAAAGATTCTTCTCGACATGTCTCTTGGAATCGATAACATTTACGTGCTTAGAAATGTCGATTAACATTGACACGGGTGTGTAAATGAAGTTCGAGCGAGAGTTGCAAATAGTTTCAAAACATGTCATTTCTAATTTTCTAGATGGCTTATGTGCAAATATCAGTACATAACCCGGACTTCAAATAAAGGAAGGTTTATAACTTATCCTCACAACGAGAAAATTAACGTTTCTCGGTCTTGAGTTGTTCTTACAAGACATTTAATGTTTTTTAGCTTAAGAAAAAGGATAGTGTACGTTTCAGTGCGCTTACCCTTACCGTTAGAAGAGAAGTCCTCTAACATATGGTTTTTCAAAAAGTTGAACACAATTTTTCAAGAATTTCTCGATGACAATTCATAATCTTTCAAAATTGTGTGTTCAACACTCCAACCCTCACAATGTTTTCAAAAGACAACAATTTCTCAATTGGTCCTATTTTTGAGGGGGAGTTTTTCGAAAAACAAAGTTTTAATGTTTTTGGATACATCAACAACGACAACTCTTATGTATTCAAAACATTATCAAAATGATCCAAACCATTCATGCTAAGAGAATATTTTTCTCCCACATAATTTTCAAGACATATTTTAATCACAAGGTATTTCAAAACTAAGTGTTTATTATTATAAAATAAGGGGAAAAATGTAATTAAAATATGATCTATCGACTCAATGTGCTGAACAGTAAAGAAAAGGTTCTATGGTTTTGATCGTTCATACCCAAAACATCTTAATTTCACGACGATTCTGATCATAGGTGGTTAGTTAGTAATCAATCCTATGATCCAACCAGCACCAAGGATCTACCAGGATAATCCAAAGTTAGAAATAGCAGTCCTTAGGTATGATTGGAGATGAATGTATATGGGAATAATGCCGACTAAGATTGAGCTAACACTGGAACAATCACAACAAGGTGTTAGTAATGACGTCCTGGTAAGCATTGAAGGCGTTGAAGAATGAAAAAGAAATGTATGGATAAAGGGTCTAAAGAAAAAAGCCCTCCACACAACTTAAGGCAGAAACCGGGTCAATACATATGCTGTCAGAATCACAAGTTGATTGCTGACATTGAAAACGACATCATGGACCCAGTGATGCAATGCACAACCCTTCCCAGCCATTCGGGTTTCTCTCAACAGAAACTTGTCTCATTTGTCACGGAGATACACACGTTATCTATTGACATCTCATTCCGAGATTGTTGATATTGAATAGGTGGCAATATGCTCCAGCCTCCGAGTACTAAAACCAAAATGCACTAATCGAGTCTAGAGCCAAGAGATCAATAAAAATCTCGTTAGGACACATTCCATTTCAAACACTTGTTGAACATCATCAAGTTCACAAGCTGTTAACAAGAGTCCTACGCAATATCCTTGTGATATTTGCCAGAACATCAGAGTGATACTTTTAGTATTCACAATGAAGATGGAAATCCTGCTTGAGCCAGCATCAAACAAGCTCTTGGTAGGTGACTTGCGAGATTCTATATGAATCAAACTTGTGACAACTGGATATCGATTTGGTCCAGTAAATGAATTGACGGTTGATGAATTTTGATAAAAGCTCAAAACTCCCAGAAAAATTTTTAAAAAAAACACAACACGGGGGAAAATTGGTTGTGGTGTCGACACGATTGCGGACTCGGTGTTGTTGTCACATGATTTGTGTTACAAAAACCACTTTTACAAGTAACACGTCGATTGATTTTCAAATCAATTTCTTGATTAGCACTAACGAAACCTGCAGGTTAAAACCGGTGGTGACAAGTATCTCATCACAAAGTCGATTCCATTACCACATGTTTCTGCTCATATCTACAAAGACAAATCTATCAAGAAAGCTCAAGATTTAAAGACAAAGACTTCCGCTAACTCTGGGTAAGCATCTTTCCATAGTGAAATAAAGTCAAATACTGTTTGAGGTTTGAATGAATTCAAGACGTTGGAAGTAGAAACAAGAAAAGAAAACAGATTTACATCACATGGTCTTGAGGGTTTACAAAGAAAAAGGGGTGTGGGCTTTAATCTGATGGGTTGGGGAGGGTAAAGAGGCCTGATATCTTTGTGTATATTCTCCAACAGTAAAACATGTGTATAGAGAGGTTTATAGGAAAAAGTGTTAGCCTCAAAATATTGAGCCGAACTGGAAGTTCGTTCATTACGTGTACGAGTCTCGGTCATTTAATTAGTTAATGTTGTAATAGTATAATATCGGGAATCGGGCTCGATAGTTAATCTAATATTGTATATGTTTTGGGTTTAATCCCAAGCAAAACCCGAGCCCGGGTCCTAGTTAAATATCCCGCGCGTCATTTAACGCGACGGGGTATATAAACTCTTTTCTATTTAGAAAAGAGTAAGTTGTTCAAATAATAAATCTTTTCCTTTTCCTTTTTTCTCTCATCTCTCTCTCTCTATTCTTTCTCTCTCTACAAAACAACTCACTCTCTTTATCTCTAATTTCTAGTTTGATTCGTGTATGATGTATGTTATGAAGTGATTACGGGATCCTACAATTGGTACCAGAGCAAAGGGTGGATTCGTGGTTGATTATTGTGGTTGATTAGCA